>VYZR01002494.1:68423-84800 GCA_013400675.1 Oxylabes madagascariensis | reverse complement strand
GGTGCCCCTCCAGATGGCAAAATGGGCTGCAGGAGATGGGCACAGCCCGGGGCAGCAAACAAACTGTAGCAGAAACTGCGCAGCTGTAGCAGGAAGCTAGGGCAGACAGGGAGGTAAAGTGCATTGAAAAACCCAAAGCAGCGGCCTGGGCAGTGGCAGCTGGGCTTCTGCAAGCAGCTGGGAGAGCCCTCCAGGAAGGGATCGGGGGTCTTGGTCCCGTTCCCAGGGAGGTTGGGTGTTGGGAAGGTCCCAGTTCAGCAGCTGCCCATGCGAGCAGAAGCTCACCCACAGTAAGCAGGAGCCACGCAGGACGGGAACTCCGCAGTGGCAGCGAACCCTCCACGCAGCAAGAGTCCGGCCAAAAGCTCCACTCCCAATCCAAGAGCCAGAGAACGAGGAGCCAAGGCCAGCCGAAATCTCGAAGAACCTCTGCCCTTCCAAAGAGAAAACGCCTCAGGTAAGAGAGTAACCAGCAGCACCATCCCCCCAACCTTGGCCACTTCCTTTGTCTCAAATTTTAAGTACCGTTTTATCATCTCTTCGGCGACTAGTGGGACAAAATTCCCTGAGAGTAAAAAAAAAACACCACAGGAAAAATCCTAACCTCCAACACCTTTATATTTCTNAAAAAAAACCCCAAGGCAATAGATTATGCTAAAAAGCTGAAATTTTTAGGGTGGGTTCATTTTTCATTAAGACCTATCTGAAATCAAAGAATCTACTTGCCTGGTGCCCAAGAGTGGCAAGTGGCATCCAGGTATGGAAAATACCATCCAGACAGAATTTCCTTGTTCTTTCTGTCTCTTGTCCTTAACTGTGCAGCTGGAAGGACCTGATGCTTTAATCTGACAATTCTCAAATACAAACTATAACAAGTGGAGGCCATTTGCATGAGAACACCTTGGAGTTTGCACAATCTAAAGAGGAAATAGCCAAATGAGAGATAAGCAAGGATTTAAATCTGGATTTTTTCACTCCTAGTTTCTCTCTGAAAGAGCATTCTTTTCTTAAGGCTAGACCCAGGTAGAAAGCTTTCTGCCATCTCACATGATGCTCTAATAGGAAAAAAGTTTTGGGAGTCTCAGACTTTCTGAAGAAAACCCCATCTCTTACAAGGAATTTTGTGATGTGTTTCAATGTGTGGCTCCCATAAGCAACTGCAAACCCCTCCAACAGCTTCAGCGAAGAAAGGATTTACATAAATCCAATAAAAAAGCTTACATTTGTCATCATATGATAACATTTCAAACTAGCATGTGGAAAATGCAGCCTAATAGAATTAACCAGAGAATTGGATGGCTCAGGACATTTCAGTCAGATTAATACTAATCTTACAATGATTTATAGCGTAAGGAAACTTTCTCTACAAAATAAACATACTGGAGTCAGTTCAAAAATGTCATAACTGTTGACTTCAATGCTATTACACCTGGAATGTATTAAAATTGTCTTTGTAAGAGCCTTCTTCTACAGTTTTTACTGCCTTTAAGAGCCTAAAATAGTTGTGAATGAATCCAGAATTACTGTTTCTTTGATCTTCTTCAGAGTTGAATGCTAGCCCTGTGTTTTGTGGACTGAGTGCTGTGGGCTAAAATTTAAGTTTGAGAGCTGCTGAAGCAAGAAATTGTTTTGCAGTGGCAGCATAAAAAAGCCTCTAAAACAAACTCAGTGTACAACATACAACAGGGCTAAGCCAGCAATATCTTTTTAGATGCAGAAACTGCTCTGGACTGTTGAAGTTCCCTGTGGGTTCAGTAATAGATAAATTCAAAAAGCTGCTTGCCTGTAAAACGTTTGACCAAAGGTGAATCAACTTCTGGCGTTATTCATTTAAGACAGTCATCACAGTCTTCTACCTTGACATCAGCACCTGATCTAAACCTCTGTATCCCTGAATCTCTTGAAACATCTCCGTTCAGAGCCAGTTTAAGCCTTGCAAGCCCAGTGCGTTGCCTTGTGTAAGTGACACTGAGATAACTCTTCACCCCACCACACTGAGCAATCCTGAGGAACGAAACACGTGAGCAGAAAAGGAACCCACTTCAAAGAACTCGGCAAATAAAGCAGCTAAAATGAACATAAGTAAAAATTTTATTGTGTCCAGATAGAACAGAATGAAACCCATCTAGACTGGCTTCAGGAGAATTCCTAGCAGCTTCTCACAGGAAGACCAATTGCATTTTGGCACAAGCATAAACACCTTCAGCAAGCAGCTGCTGGGATCTTGGAGGCACACTGTCAGTGTAGGTGGACAATCCAGAGCCACGACAGATGAAAAAGAACAACTCCTCTTTCCTGGTGTGTGATGCCTTATCCCACAGAAAGAGGAAGGGATATAAATGCATCTTTCCCTTTGCTTTTGGAGAGTAAGAGCAGCTTGTTGATGTTCTTGCAGCAAAGTGAAGGTTCAATGCTTTCCGTGTTTTGAATTTTATATCCTTATTTAAGGTTACTTTCCTGAAATTCAGTTGGTCCCTAAAATATTTGTTTCTGTATGAATTAACAGCAACAATAATGAAAAGGACTAGTTGGAAGTACTTGACATTTTTTTACTGTAGAGGAGATTAGTGACATTTTGGCTACATGAATTATTTATCTCACTACCAAAAGAACCTGAATTCTTTGTGAAATGGTGCTGATAATATGGGTTAATGATACAAGTCCTCTTGATCTTTCTCATGCTCACAGTTATGCTTGTTTCCCTTTCATAAACTGACTGTATTCTCTCAAATCTTTCAGGGTCCTTTGCAGTGTTGCCACTAAAACTTCAATCTCACTCAACACAGTAATAAATCTCAAAGCCAGCTAGAAAACTCTTTGCAATGTATTTTAAGTGACACTTCTGTCTTGTCATGTGTCATTTAGACAGTAATAAAATGGCAGTGGCTGGCACAAAACTAGAAGGATCAGACTGTATATATAGGATCAGACAATATATACATATATAATATATACTATAATGCTAGCAATAAGGCAAAAGTCTGTTCCAGTCAAGTTCTGAAAGTCCTTTAGTATATCCTTTCCTTTTTCCAGAACAAATTCCCTTCTAGACTCAAAAAGGGAATTGTTGATGTTTGAAAGCCTCTCTCTGAAGCCTGCTTTAGAGATGAAATACAGTTTAGTTTAAACATCAGAAGAAAAAAAAGAAATATATGCATGTGGAATATGGGTTAATAAAAAATAAATGTTAAGTCAATATATTTGGTTATCTAAAAGAAAGACTAATAAATGCATTGCTACTGTCTTCGAGTCTGAAAACAGCTTTCACTGTTAATGAATACAGTTTGGTGCAATTTACTATGTTAAGATAACATATTTAGCAATATGCACTGCCTTGAACCAAGTGGTAAAAGCAATCTGAGAGTGAATACTAAAAAGGTTCCTGTACTAATGAAGAAATCTCCTTAACACAAAATTCCAAGAGACAAATATATCCACTGTCAAGCACCAGCTGTTCTACAAGTTCGTGTTTATCTTATAGAGACTGTAGGTACTAAAAATGTGCCCTTCACCCTTTCGGATTGGGCATAAATATTTCAGTAAAGAGAATTTTGATCATACTCATTCTGTATTTTGAAAGAAGAATGACAAAAATCCTGTACGTGTTTGTGTAAATACACTCAAACACTGCAACAGTATTTGTTCCTTGTAATGGTATTTTTGAATGGGATTGGTCGTTGAAAACTCAGTCATAAGGGACTGCAGCTACTGCACTTGCAAATGTTAATGTTTCTGGCTGCAGTTCCAATGTCCCAGCAGCCTGCCAAAGGGGTGATGGGGAAGCATTTGGCATGCTGCACTATCTTGCTCTGTTCACATTCCCTCATATTCTCCTTCTTCCTTCTCTCCCTCCTTGGTTGACACAATTTTCCACTAGCAGTTTAGAAACTGAAGAGAAAAAATAACAACTTTCCATTTATTTCTTAATATTCGGAAGTCCCACTGATCCTTCAGTAGGCAATTTGCATATGAAAGGATGACAAGGTTGGGTTGCAACCAAAATTCATACTTGAAAAATGGCAAAATATGCTCTAAGCCTTAGAGATGATTAGAATGCAGCAATCCCATGTTTCTGTTCACCTGCTACTGTAATCCAGGCAACCAGACAGCATAAAGTTATTCAAAATAGACCAAAACCTATTAAAACCACAGTCTTGCTTAAAAAGTATTTCTTTTTGCATTCTTTTGAAAGAAATAATAAATAAAAATACCATCCTACCTAAGAAAAGCATGCAAAAGGCAGCAAAAAACTGAAGCCAGTTATTGATATCTCAGCTATGCCATATTTTGGTGCTCAAGTATTTTGTATCTCATTTGTGGTTTCTAAGCTGCCTCAGCTCCTTGTTAACATTTGATTAAGACATCACGTAGTGACTAGAAGGTGATATGGCAGCTGCCTCCAGGCAATTTGAAACAAAAAAATAGAGGTGTGATTGTGCCCACACACATATGGACTGTATTGACTTACACAGAACTGTCCTCTGAGACTGGTGACAGAAAGCCAATGAGTCTGGGGCATCATCTGTGCCCTGAGAAATGCTGCTCTGACTGGAGATTCTGCTGCCTTGTTTGGAGCAGTGTATTAACTCTCGCACAAACTGCCTGCACACATTTCTCTATTTTAAATGCAGTTCTTTCTTTCATGGTTTTGTGAGCCTCTGTTTGATGACAAAGTAGCTCTTCGCTTGTCAAAGGCTGAATGCCACTTCTGTACAGTGCTGGAGCTTTTTGTGCCTAGCTATCAGTGCGTGCCAGTGTTCAACAGCAAAGTGATGAATTCATAAAACGTACTAGCTGCTCAGCATTAAACATTCTGCACCACTAGGATGTGATAATCATACTGACTTTTGAGAAAATATTTGGGGGTTTGGTATTACAAAAAGTCTTTGTGTCTTGGAGTTGATGCTCTCACCCTTCCTAGTAAGAGGAGACTTCTGAAGCATCCCCTCCACATCCCCCACTAAGGAGTGTCCTTGCTGATGTGCTCAACTTTTGTCCAGAAGGGCTAGAGAAGGATTCCTTTCCCTTTTTACAGATGTCAGAAATAGACTAAATTATCTTTCCCTCAAGACTGTTTTTGGAAAACAAGATATCACATGCATTTGAGCAAACAAGCATTCTCACTGGAACTATTCACACAGCTGTTTTCTAAGTGTTTGCAAACCGTTCAGGTACGGATCAGAAACGATGATGTATGATGGAGGTGACCAGTAACACTTCAAAAACCTGGAGAGCCAAATCTTCGTTCATTCAATATCTAAGGAAGATGAACAGCTCTCTTGCCTTTAATTCCTCTGGAGGCTTTTTCACATGAATATGTATATGCAGGCCCTGTTGTTCTCTTTATAGTAAATTTTGGGAAACCGAAAGAGTTTCTTATTAATGCTGAAGCTAGAAGGTGAAAGCACAGCCATTTATATGTGGTTACAAAGTATATATTTTTCTACATGTAGGCATTAACTTGCTTATATCTCTGAATATAGTGATAAACAGTTGCTCTTAGCAGTTTCTCACGTTTATTTGAGCACTGCATTTGAGAGATGGACTCCTGGAGGTAGAGCATTTTATGTCAGGGAAATGAGAAGAGCTGACCTGAGTATACAGCAGACAAAATTCTCTGATCTAGACCTGCTTACATATAGGCTCCTGCATCTATATTTCACACAAAGTCACCAAGCCCCTAAGAGTTACAGAGCTTCTGCTGCTTTCACTGATTTATATTGTTTTGAGGTACTTAAATTAGAAACTTGATTTCAGGAGGTATTATTCACAGTTTAAACGCAATGCAAAATGCAGCTATTCAGTGCAGATATTCTGACTGCTTTAAAACTGTGTTCAGGTGTAGAGTCAGTTGCTTAACTGAGGAATCAGAGTTTGTTTTTCACCTCTCTATTGCAGTTTCCTTACATCAGTCAGTCACCCCTGGTTGTGCATACACAAAACTGCTCAGGCTTTTTTTAAAAATGTATCACATAATGTGTTCTTTTAGTGTTTGAGCCTGGCCCATTGAGGTCAATGACAAAGCTTCTATTGATGTCCGTGATACAGAATCAGGCCCCAAGGCTCAAAGAATTGGTGCATTGTTAATCTCTTGGTGCTAGCAGGCAAAAGGGCTTGTACATGCATATCCCACTGCCAATAAATGGATGCCAAGCAGCCAGCTTTTCTAGCACCCAAAGAATATATACTTCATATCCATAAAGGTTTTTAGAAGTCTAAATGAAGTACAGCCCCTCTCTAGGCTCCCAGAGCTAATTTCTCTACCTTTGGATTGAAGCATCATTAATGAGCAACCCAACTTTTGCTGAATTAATCAGACCAAAGACAAATCCAGTATATTTTTGTACAGAAGAGAGGTGGTCTGTTTGTTCTATTATCTCCTCGGCCATCGATCCTGTGCAGTACATTTTACAGGGTGAAGTTTAGAAACGAGTAACTGCCCTGTTCCCCCATAGCACTTCACACATTTGATCGATTTCTGGTCATTTCATTCAACCCTGACCTTGCTGTGTTACAGTCATTTCTATAGCTCCAAATCCAGTTAATCTGTGCTCAGAGAATTTACAGCCAAACAACCAAAACATTTAAATATTAACTAACCTTTGCTTCTTTCTAAATTCTTTTTGGCTTCCTAATTTGTTATGGTCAGATCTCCAAAGAGGCCAAATCTGCTCTGCTGAAGTCCAGGGGAGTGAGCTCTCTGTGTGCCCTCCTTGCTGCCCTAAGGATCTAGAACTCGCCCACTTCATGTCCCTCCACTCAGCTGCTGGAATCACGGGCTCTACTGAACAGAAGGAAAAGCCATTGAGCTGAAATTCACACTGCATAAGCGGTACTGCCCAGAGTGGAAGATGTATTTCTTGCACATAACTACTTAGCAGCACTGCTCACATTTTTAAGAATCAGTTTTGCTGCCTTTTGTGACAAAAATAGGCTTTCATTTCTCTCTTGCTTCTGTTTCAGAATGAGCTCTGTTTTTCAGAAAGAGGCAACACAGCTTCCACATGCACATCAGATTCTTACAAGCACTTCAACAGGACTGAAAGTTTCAGAAGTTTCAGTGTGTTACACTTGATAAACCTCACTGACAGGTTTCAGGCTGCAAGGATCTCACTGGGGGTGCAATTTGAAGGCAGTGGTATCACACAGAAACCATTGAAGGCCTTGTTTAGCCTTTAAAGACTGCACTTGGTTGTGAGATTGGGAAGGGAGAGAATATGTCTTGACTCTCTCAGGGCCCCAGACAAGTTGGCAGAACTAAGAGCTTGAAAGTGCATTTTTAATCTTAAAAGGAATATGTTTGGTACAAGTAATCAAGAGATACATAGGATTCCACAATTCCATTTTCACAAAGCTGCTGTGAAGTATTTATTTCTGGATCAGCTGGAAGCACTCAATCTCCTGAATCAGAAATATATTTCCTGTTGTGGGGAATGTACACATACATGTACTGCATGGGTTTTTTACATGTGAGGATCATGGCCTAATCAACATAAAATTAGAGTAGTATTTCCTCCTTTTTGCATTTGACATCTAATGACTTGGAGTCCAGTCTGATGTCAGTGATGGTTTCTAATTCATCCTACATGGGACCAGAACTTTATCTCAAGATTACAGTTTTGTATTTCCAGACTTATCAATCAGATCTAGCCTGATGACCTTGAGACAGTCCGTGAACTTTGAAAAGTGTTGTTGCTACAAAGAGCTGCCATTCAGCTTCCTGTTGGCTTGAGTTGTCTAAGTTGTCCTGTGTGTTCCAAAACCTCACTAATTCAGCAAAAGTCTTTTGATGAACACCAACTAAATTGAGAGAGTAGATCTTCCCTGATGAACCAATTTTGGAAATTTTAGTTATGTTTTGTCATCAAAAT
This sequence comes from Oxylabes madagascariensis, assembly GCA_013400675.1. Classification (NCBI taxonomy): domain Eukaryota; kingdom Metazoa; phylum Chordata; class Aves; order Passeriformes; family Timaliidae; genus Oxylabes; species Oxylabes madagascariensis. The sequence continues at coordinate 76,929 of VYZR01002494.1, read as the reverse complement.
GAGCGCTGCTGACGGATGTGAGAAGTGCTGTCAGCTGATGTTTGTGGTTTTAGCTTACAGCTACAGTTCTAACAAAATTATTTTCATGTATCTATTTTAGAAGATCATTACCACCTTATTTGAAATATATCATAATCACGGCATATGTGAGTGTAAAGTTATGGGGACAAATGACTATTTGTAAATATGAGAACTACAGAAATAATCTGTTATGAAAAACTGGCATCAGTATTTCATCCTGAAAATATGCAGAAATTTGTTGACTTTTGGTTCATTATTGTGGAAAGTATGGAAAATGTATTCACTGAGAACAAGTGAAACAGCTGGATTCTGGTCTTGCTGTAAGTACAAATCTCAGCACTTACTAACTTCCCAATGTCACCTCCAATGTGAAATAGCTCTTTTAGCCCGTGCAAAGCTCATGCTGCAGTTGGGGAGGCTGTGGCTGAGCTAAAACAGCAGAACATATCTGGAGAACACGATCCCACTCACAGAGCCCTGTGCCTATGTGATGTCCACCACAGCCCGACGTTTACTTGGGTTGACAGTAGGTCTGCAGGGATGTTTCTCAATTGTCAGTAACTGGAGTTTCTTTACATATTGACTCACGGACTGTTCTAGAACAATTTCTGCCTTTCCTGAATTTTTTCATCCTCTGAATTACAGTGTCATCCCTGAGCCCCTTTTTCCTAGTCAAGCAGGGTCTTCTCCCCAGAAATTGTATGTGAACTGCCCTGTTAGAGAAGCATCACCTGGCTGGTAATTACTTGTACGCAGATGTGCCCTTGACTGCTGGCTGAACAGGAGTTGAGACAACTCCTGGCACTCTGAGACATATTTTACAGCTACCCATTGTTGTATTTACAACAATGCAGCTGGCTGAGGTGACATCTTTCAGCATTCTTCTGCAGAGAGGGACAGAGCATGTGGGACGAAGGGTCATCTGCTGAGCAGAGGAATATAAACGGGCAGTGGCTTTAGCAAGAGCCAAGGGAGAGATAAATGATTCAGAAACTACAGGGCCCAGGAGATGCAAATCTTGAAAAACTGTAGCCATTATGGTCCAATTCACAAAGAACTAGAATAATGCCCTGTTTCTTCCTTACTTAGAACAGGTACCTGTTTTTCATGATCTCAGTAAATCCGTAAGAGAGAGTATTTATCCTCCAAGCTGAATCCATAATCCAATCAGATGTATATGGCAAACACATGACTCCATGTTTGCCTTAAAGCCAAACCCCTCACTGAAAACTTTTGGAGTGCTGCTCTACTTAGAAGTTGAATTCAGCTGCAAGAGCAAAGCCAGGTTCGAGGTTCATGTATATTTAGGCATAAGGGATTGTGTGATATTGGTGCAATGGGGTACACCTAAAGCTATGAATGAGCTTGCACTGAAAACATACCCTTTGGTGCTGCTGTCATTGGATTCCACCTTTGACAGCAGAGTTTTCCCTAAAGAATAACAGAAACAAATGCTTTCTAAAAGATTTCCAGCATGTCATTTTTCATATATACTTAATACTTCAAAACCTTATAGCAGCACTCCAGAAATGCAAAGACATAATTTTTGACTTAAACTTGAAATTTCTCTCTTTTGTGTTGCCACGCAGACCTGCTGTGTTACTTTCACATACTGTTGTTATTTGCAATGTAATCTTGTATAATAATTAACTCAAATTGATCCACTGCAGTGCTTTAGCAAAGTATTGGGGCCTATTAAATTGGACCATGAATACGCACTTGCTTTCCTTATTTTTAACATAATTATNGCACTCCAGAAATTTACAGCAGCAAGGGGACCTATTTAGCAATGCCTTTCCAGTAATCTGCGGGGTTTTTTTCCTTCAACTGCATAATTATGTTAAAAATAAGGAAAGCAAGTGCGTATTCATGGTCCAATTTAATAGGCCCCAATACTTTGCTAAAGCACTGCAGTGGATCAATTTGAGTTAATTATTATACAAGATTACATTGCAAATAACAACAGTATGTGAAAGTAACACATCAGGTCTGCTTGGCAACACAAAAGAGAGAAATTTCAAGTTTAAGTCAAAAATTATGTCTTTGCATTTCTTCAACTCACTACATAACACTTAAAGTATTACAGCCCCAAAGAAACCTTGTGTAAGAGTGGCCACTTCTTAGCTAACCCTTATGTGATGACTGCCTACAGCTGATTAACAAGAAGGTCTTAAGGACAACCCTGAATTGTCTTGCTTTGGGGAATTTAATTAACTGGTTAATCACTGCGAAAGCAATTGTGGAGGTGAATGCTGCTTCAAGTCAGTGTCATAACTTGGGTGCAGGAGGCAGGGCTATCATTTCTGAAGAGGAGTGATTTTTATGTAAACAGGTTTCAAGGCAGAACTACAAGGTGACCTCTCTGCCACTTTTTCTTAAAAAGAAAAAAAAAAAAAAAAAAATTCATGCTCTTGTTTTTTATACTTTCCAGTGTATAATGAACAGTAGTTTATGAATTATTTTAAACATAAAAATTCTAGTCCTTACTTTCCTGCTGTTCCCTAGCCTCCCTTGTATCTCAACACTATGGATATGCAGGAACAAAATGGGCTATTAGCTTTATTCAAAGACCATTGAAGTCAATAGAATGCTGCTTAATGAATGTAATGGTTTTTAGATTAAACTCTAGGTTTCTGCATCACAAGTACCAAGGAAATAGCATCTGACTCATGGAAAGGAAGGACTTGACTTGATTTGCATTCATTGTTTTGTATTTGCTAGAAGACATAAATTATTATCTGAGATTGAACATCCGTTATGGTTTGATGTTCTAAACAGTTCTCTCTAGCACCAGAGGGGCCTCCAGCAGCAAGGGGAGCAAGCACATTTGATATCCCTAATATTTAGAATGCAATATAACAGGTAAAATAATACTTTGAAGTGAGAAAAATTGCAGTGCTATTTTTTAATTTAATTTTTTACTCCTTAAACAGGGTTCTTTATGGGTTACATATGCAAGCAAACTAAACAGTAAAAACAAACATTAAATTGAAGATTTGGGAATCATTTTTAAATGAAAGGAACAAAAGCCTAAACTTAAGTCTCATGGAAGTTAAATCTGATATATAGACCACTCAAGGGTGTGCAGCCTCGATCAAAATCTTTGTGCCATGAAAAATATATTTACTGCATTTACACTGCAGAGAAGTTGAACAGAGACCATTTGCCCTACTCTACAGGAGAATTTATTTCATTGATCTAAGCTGCTTTACACTGGATTAGGATTTGATCCAGTATATTTTGAAAAGCAACAGAAGGAACTGTGGGACTGTGAACACCAAATAGATGGGTGCCCCTTCCTTGACTTTGCCTGAGCCAGTTACCCTGTGAAATCTGCTTTCAAACTTACCGAAAGTAATGGCTGTAAAAACAACAGAGCTTCACCATCAAAAGTAGGGTGCTTTAGCAACATCGTGAGTTAGACTAAGTTCCTAAAAATAGGCATTCAGTGTTACCTTCATGTTGGTGCTTAGCTGTTATTGAGTGTTTATGAGGACCCAGGAGAACTCAGAAGAGGATTCTAGCATTTCACATGTTCAAGAGCAATTTCGGGTTAAACTGCTACTAAAACAACATCTAACAGATGATGATAAATAAATGTCTCTTTTTCTGTAAATCAGGTCTGTAGACTCCTTGGGACACTTCTGTCTACTTCTGAAGAATCAATTAAGGAGAGTAAATCTATTGCCAGTCAACTTCGGTTTGCTGTATAAGGACCACTGAAGGATCACATCTTCTGGAAAGTGCTTAAGACTCTCCAAATCGATATAAGGTAAGAACTGCTATTACAACACCCTTCTGCAATTGTGGGGTTTTTTTCCTCTTATGCCTTCTGTTGTGCTGAAAGCAAGCAGGCAGTCAGTTGTATGCTGTCATTATCAAGGGCCAGCCAGAACAATTGCTTACAAGGTGTGACTTACAAAACCAAACAACTTTTAGTTAGGGATGGAAGTTTCATAAAGCATGAGAACACTTCTGTTAACACTGGCTATACTGTTAATATCAGATCTTTTCAAATAATAAGCCACTGGGTTTCTGTGCTGCTTTCCAAAGATGTTTTCATTTGAAGACACTATTGCAGATTTGAGCTAAGCTATGGTAATATACAAATGCACACTAGGTAGGAAAACAGACTTTTGATTGGCAAACAGTCATCTGAAGTGATTATTCACTACTTGGATCTAAACTACATTCTCTTTAAGAAGAATATAGTATACAAAAATTAAATATTCAGTAGTCAGATGTTTCACAATTGGAATGGGTATGAATTGAATATAACTCCCAAGATTTCTTGAAAGCTGTATTCATAGGTATAAAATAAAAAGAGAGAGAGTATCCACTTTATTAATAGTATATGGGGGATACCACCACATTTTTATTTGATTTACTGCTTCCTGATGTAATAAATATAGATGAGCACAGCAAAGTACAGGTTTAAGTAAGAATTGCTGGGTTGTGTTATGCCAGCAGTGCCTAGTGTACAGTTAATCGGAAAGCAGAAGGCAATATAAATTGTTTCTGACATTATGGGACTATAATAACACTACATTTCCAGCAGCTCCGTAGCTCTTAGAATTAGAAGTATGTATCCTGAAGAAACCACAAACCCAAGAAATATGAAGATATTTGTCCATACTGACAGTTTTCACATTTGTGTCTTAGTTGTGCAATTGTAATAGATATGTTATTACTGTTATAGTCCATGTACAGTTCTGATAAAAGTTGCTGGATTCATTTGCTTCCGCTAGTTGAGTTAGATTCCAGTATGGAGTAATGACTTTTATTTATGAACAAGTTTCCTCTTTGACCCTGTTCCTATATAAATCTTGATCATCATTCCATGTACCAGAGCACATTCCTATCTGCCAGACCTAATTATTCTGCCAGGATGTATTGGGTACAATCTTAGCTCCAATGATAGGGGTAATAAACCAACTACACATCTCTGTGGGTCTAGGATTTCACCTGTTAACTGTTTTTGGAAAAACGAATAACAACAAATCAATGATTCCAGCAGTCTCTGAACCTGTCTCTAAAACTAACCAGCAAAAAGTAACTTTCAGAGAACTTCAGACATACTCTTATTCACCATGAATAAGAGGAGTAAGTCTTTCTTGACGCAGCAAGGAAGAGGTCTTTGCAATGAATTCTGAATATTAATCCCTACAGCGTTTTACTAGATAGTCGAATGCATTTACTCTGCTAATTCACATAAAATTTCCAACTTTTGAAAACAATTATTTTTGCCAAGAATATTGTGTAGAAGACAGCTTTATAGATTAGCTGTAAACCGCACAGCAGAATATTTGTTAAACTGTCTCTTGTCTGCAGCTTTCTAATTTCATTTTATGTCTCTGTTATTGCCTGGTAATGAAAGCTAAACAGGAGAGCTTCAATAGTTTGTTCTATGGCCACTCATAATCAGATCCTAACCAGATATCCTTTTGACTTGTTTTCCAAAATGTATGAAGCTGTAATGTCTCTATTCATTTTCCCTTTTGACACTGTACTTTCCCCTTGACTCCTTCTATCTGTAGTTTCATCTTGTCCCTGAATCCCTTTTCATCTTTGCTTCTGTCTCTCCCCACTATCACTCTGTAGACTGTGTATTGTAGAATTAATCAGTTTAGCTAATCAAAATGTTGACATTGACATAAAGTTTGGTTACCTATGTATCCTTTCTTTTATGAAGAAATAACTGGTTTGAAACAAGCAAACAAAAAAAGGTGTAAGACACATTTGATAATACATTTATTACCAATTATGACATGATTTGGTTGGCATTGGGAGAAACACAATATTTGTTAGAATCTCTCTACCCGAGTTTCTCTCTTGCAATTAGAAATAGGAACGACAGAAGTAATAAAGTCTGCTTAGTGCAGTTAGGGTGAAGCTTCAGCAACAGAATCCTGGAATAGGTTCTGCCATGACTTTATGCTAACACTATGGGTTTAGCCTAGTGGCATCAGAAAGCACAGTGAGAATGCTGTGTCCCAAATTCCAGAGCATTTTTCTAATCCACTATTAGACGTTACAAGGAGAACACATTAGCTAATTATAAATCATTACCTTCTCCTGCTCAGGTAGATAATCTGAATCCCCAGTGTCCCAGAACACATAAATCATCTAAACATGAAGCTTGATTATCCTGCAAAACCTTGGTTGTATTTAGTAAGGGAAGGTTTGGAAAAGCATCTGGTATGACCTCAGTTACCATGGAACTCATTAATTCAAGTCACTGAGCATCCCTAGCAAAGTATATAAAATATTTCCTTGGCATTGATATCCACATAAAGGCAAGTAATCTACCATTTTGTCCCAGGACACACTGGGTTCACTGTAAGAAAGATAAACTGGGATGAGGTCTCTGGATTTCTCCAAAATCCATATGGAATGGCTGTTGTGCCATTTGTACCTGCTAATCGTGCCACAAGGCTAACTGCATAAGCAAAAAAGCAAACTGCATAGTCTAAATGCTAATGAGAATAATAACAACAACATGTAAGGGGCTTCAGAAAGAAGAATGTGGGTGATAATGAAAATCTGTCTCAGCACAGATATATTTTGGATCACCACAAGATTGTCCATTTGTAGATTAGGCTGTGAAGCACCATTTTATTGGAGACAAGGTACCATCCTGCTGGCAGTGTGTGAAACTGAGACTCTGACACAGGCCACATTCATTGATGGCTATTTCATCTCCTCTCTTGTTTCAACATCTATAATGTTATACATAATTTCTTTCATAATTTTTTCAGTACTCCATCAGCTGTCAGTGTGGCAGGGGGCAGTCAGCCTGCAATACTTAGCTGCAGGGACGGAGAGAACTTCACAAGAGCACGTGAACAGGAAGAAAGCAGGGCCGCTAGAAAGGACATCAAAAAAAAGAGGAGAGCAGGACTTTGTAGAGAATACATTAGAAATAGGCTGGAGGTGTGTAGAATAGGAAAAAGCAGGTAGTTTGGAACAAGACAGAGAAATTATTTGCTAAGAGGAACGCGCTTCTGACAACTGTCCTTAATGTCTAAACGTCCTGTACCTGTCTGAAGCTTTCAGATCTGCTATTCTTACCAAAAGACTTTTGTGAGCAGAGTGCTCTACAGCAAAGCCAGGCTGCTACTCAAGATGCTAATTCTGGGTCTGAATCTTCCTGGTTAGGTGAGCTGGGCCAGTTGCTTTCCCTGATTTTTAAATTTTTACATCTGTAAAAGAAGAATATAATCATGCCTCATGGGGATGCTTACAAGAATTTTTAGGTAATATGTGTTAAGGGCTTTGAGCTCGAGGAGTGCTATAATCATGGACCTTTCCATACAGCTAACCATTTCTTTAAAAACAGAGATACAGTGACAACTGCCATCTCAATCTAAATAGGGAACATTACCATCCACCCTGCAGCCTGATCCCTACCCCTACCTGAACTGGAACAGTCTCCATCTTCTGGGAATGATTCTCATAAAGGAACACAACGTGTAGCAACCAATGCATGCATCTTGGAGTGAGCAGGTGTCACATATGTGTCACTAAAAGCATGTGTTATACTCCTGCATCACGATTGTGGTGCCCTGCTCTTCACCTCTGACTTCCTTCAAAAGTAGTGGTTTGAATCTCTGATGTTGTTCATCAGCATTTGTGCAGTAATCTGTGGCAATCTTCAATCTTACACCTTGACTACTTACATGATGCTACAGCAAGTGGCACTGGTTGATTATTTTACAAATGCAAAGCCAACTGCATTTAATATTGTCTCTAACTGAACTGAACATTGACCCAAACAATGCCACAGTCTAAGATTAAGATAAAAAAAGAAGCAGAGCTGCACCGAGGCAAGGTGACCTGCTGAAATCAGAGGAATATATCAAGGGAAGAACAGTCTTTGCTAGGCCTACGAGATGGACAACTCCATCTAGTATCACTTTTCTGTCTCCAATTTGTACAGTCTTGTGAGCCCCAAAGCAGCAGAAAGAAAAGCACTGCAGGATCCATACAGAGAAGTGTCAAGCAGAGGGGTGGAAGATCACAGAGACCCTGACTCGGGCAGACACAGCAGCTGCCTGTGAATACAAAGGCCAGGGGCATCTCAGGGCTGGTGTTCAGGACACGCGGGATGTCCCCCAGCCATGCCCCTGCTCCCCTGCTCCCCGGCTGGCCCTGCTGCGTGCCCCGTGCTGGGGCCGCTCATCAGTTGACGCACATTTAGTGTCTTTCTCCAGCACCAAGGATGAAACAGGGAGACTTTATTTGAGTTCCTTCCTTCAGAGGAGGTTGGGAAGGACCTAGCATTCTCTCGCGTGGGATTCAACTCCTCATGTTTTTCTTCACTTGACGGCACTGTGGGCGGATGATGCTTCCCCGCGGAGGCGCTGGCACTGGAGGAGGGATGGGGAGAATCGGGCGCAGGGCCGGCAGAGCGCACGGTCCCTGGGCACGGTCCCTTGGCGCTGCCCGGCCCTCCCTGGCGGCCCCCGCGCCCCTCCCCAGCCCG
>VYZR01002494.1:25669-68239 GCA_013400675.1 Oxylabes madagascariensis | reverse complement strand
GGGCTGACGAAGATGGGGCAGAGCGCGCCCCGGACCCTGCTGCTGCTGCTGGCGGGGCTGCTGGGGGAGGCTCTGGCGGGGTTCCCCAACACCATCAGTATAGGTAAGCGGCACCGCCACCCGCGCCCTCCCCGCCGACCGGGGAAGTTGTGTGGAGGGAGCGGGGGGCGAGCCCGCGGGGAGGGAGCCGGCCCCGCTCCGCTGCCTTCCCCTGCCCGGGGGCGAGAGGCGGCGGCGCTGCCCGGGCTGCCCGCGCCCCTCCGGGCGGCGGGGATCGGCTCCGCGCTCTGCGGAGCCGTGCCCTGGAGCGGCGCATCCCGTGGAGCACAGAATGCGAGAGAGTGGCGGCGTGAATCTGGAGCGACGTGCCCGAGGGCCGGGGCCGAGCGAGCCGCGGGGCTCCGGGCAGCGAGCGGAGCGGGGGCTGTTCTGCCGTCCCTCGGAGCATCGTTTCCCTCGGCCGCGCTGTCGCTCCAGCAGACCGTGAAACCGCACGTTTGCCACGCCGCACGCCGCCGCACACAACTACACTGGCGGCGTCTCGGTAGTCTGGACGGGATTTGGGAGCCGCGGTTCCCCGAGTTAGACTTTGAAATCTCTGTGTGGGCATCCGTGTAGAAGTGGCCTGGTTGGCAAGGTGCACCTGCAGCTGCAAGCGACTCATTCATTGCTCGGGGGGCACCTGGATGTGGTGTGTGGCTTTAAAAGCCCAACTTTGGACTTGGAATATGTATTTCGTGTAGGTGCTCTGTCAGAGTTATGTGCACGTTCAGGCTGCTCCTGCTCGTTTTCTCCTGCAGTGTGCAGCATGCAAATACAACTTATTGCCATTGTTTCTCCTCAAAATTAATTCTGAAATACCTTTTCCCTTTTTTCTTTTTTTTTTTTTCCTCCTAGGTGGACTTTTCATGAGGAACACTGTTCAGGAGCACAGTGCATTTCGATTTGCTGTGCAGCTATACAACACAAACCAAAATACCACAGAAAAGCCCTTCCATTTGAACTATCACGTAGATCACTTGGACTCTTCCAACAGTTTTTCAGTGACAAATGCTTGTAAGTAAATACCTGGTTTTAAAAAATACATTCTATGTTATCTATCCTTGCATTCAGTTCCTTCCTGGTAGCCTAGCGTTGGTCAGTGGAACAAATGCGTGTAGTGACTGGAGGTCTAGTAGATTTGCAGCATTATGTGGAATACCTTAGGAGAAGTTCTCTCGCCACTTCATCCCCTTAGTTTTGTTTTTCAGGAAAACAGCCGTGTAGTTGATATAGCAGTGCTGTGTAGCTGCAATCATTGCTGCTGAAGTAAAATCCCTTTTCTGTTGAGGCTACAACCTATCTGTGTGAAAAGGCATAATTTGCAAATAATGTACTATGTAGGGAAAAACCAGAAACAGCTGTTTAGAAGTGACCTTGAGGGGAGAAGGCTAGAGGGGCTTACTTGCCTCATCTGCCTTGAAATACTGAGTTGTTTTCTTACTGTGAGTGTCCTGTGAAAAGCTGAGGAGACTGTAAACTGACACATACTGTTAGAGCTGAGGGGAGAGAAAATGGAATCAGAGCACTTGGTGTTAGGAGAAATAGCTCTGCACAAGCAGTGCACGCGTAGAATTTGAGCTTTTATTAGCAGAAGATGCAAAATAGAACTTTGAGTATTGCTAATGTGGTGTTGAAATGCAAAATCTCCTTCAGAGAGACTTGTGTGTGTTCTGCATTTTAAAAAGCATTCCTTTACCAATAGTAGTTCCTGGATATTTGTTTTAGTGGTGTATCCAAATTCGATTCTATACAAGTTTTATTATAAATCTTTGGAAATGAAAGGAGTCCTCTTCCAAGGTAACTAATGCACTTTGCAATGTGGAGATTCATGTCTGCACATGATGTAATGGACTGCTGAGTGCAATGGACTAACTTTACATTATGAACAGGTTTCCTCTCACAGTTTGCAGGTTTATACTCACAGTATAAAATGGTCAAAGAGGAAGCATGGTACTGAAATAATGAAGTGCTGGAGCACAGAAAACTAGTATTTTTTGCTTTAAAGCAATTCTGTGTTTTGAATAACTTATTTATTGTTTTTATTTGCGGGAGGTAGGATAGTTCTTACATTCGTGTCCCACTGTATATTCTGAGAAAGTTGATGGTTAAAAAATATACTGTAAGGAAATATTTGGACAAATTTTGGATTGATATTCTAACATATCCCCCATGTGACTGCTTCTTGGTAGTGCAGTGTCACATTCTCCAAGGGAGTTTGAAGAACCTTTGAAACTTTTGCAGGGGGGTTAATTATGTAATACACAATAAAAATATTTGGTAAAGTGGGAAAATATAGTAAATAAAAGCGTCTCTACTTCACATCTTATTTTACTAATCCTATCCAGCCTCAACAGCTCTTACAACAAACGTCCGACTATTAATCCTTAATCAGTGTAATCCCTTCAAGAGCCTGTATCTCAAACACAGTTTCCTAAATATCAATTAGGTGGATTTAAACGAAATACATTGAACTGATTGGGTGATTAATTATTAATTGTTTTTTAAAAGTTGTTACCAGCACTTCTCCCACCAACACAAGTGATCCACACACTTGTTTAGGGGCAGTCAGTATATTTAGTCAGTGTTCTACTCGTCTTCGGACATCTAATGGTTTTTGCCAATGCTTATTAAAAGCTGTGGCAATTTTAGTAAAGTGGGATGGTTTTGTGTAGTACAGGGCTGCATGTTCCAACACCCATATTACCAGTATGGTAAAATTGGGAAAACTTAAATCTCTGGAGAAACTGTAGACCAAAGAATATGTACCTACAGTAACCTATTTAAAGGCAGAAGATGTGAAAAAAGAAACAGACGAACGAAAATGAAAAGGTGACCTTGTCTGTGCTGTGTCAACCATCTCATAATACTGTTGATAAGAAAAGAATACAGTGAGTCCAAGGTACCAGTCAAAGGCTTCAGTAGCTCAAATTATAAAAAAACCCGTCAGAACAGTTGTTCTTTTGGATCTGGTACCAATTATCTTTGAAATTCAAAACACTTGTGTGTACCGATGCCTTAGGATGAATTAATGGCTCCTCACACCACCTGACCAAAATGCCAGCCTTTAACCATATCCTCATTTCCTAGGTACCAATTATTTTTGAAATTCAGAACACTTGTGTGTACCAATGCCTTAGGATGAATTAATGGCTCCTCACACCACCTGACCAAAATGCCAGCCTTTAACCATATCCTCATTTCCTAGGGGAGTGGCAGGTAATTTCAGTGTGCTGCCACATCCATGGAGGAATTCTTTCCATAACGTTTTTCCCCCACTTAGAGATCAGCGTATCTTGTCTCCAGTGCTGTCACACAGCCGTTTGATCAATATTTGCAATTGGCAGGGTTCCACTGGAGAGAAACCTGCAGTGACTCTGCCTTCGCTGGGGGGAGGCTGGGGCTGACTCCGTGGTGGGATAGGTACAGGAGCTAAGAGGAAATTAAAGAAAGGAGCAAGTGTAGCCTGAGCCTAGTGCCTGTACTAGTCAGCATCCATAAAATAATACTTTTCATTCTCTTTTGTATTGATTTGTGTGATAGTGACTGTAGTAACTGTTGTGTGCAGGGATTGAGGGGGGCTCTGCTCAGAAAGACTTAATGTTCTTACTGTGCAGCTGCACATCCTGCTTGATGCAATCTGGTGCATTCCAGAGGAGAAAAAAAACCTCTTCTGAAGTATTCGCATGAGCCTGAGAAAAATAGCCCACCTCTGCTCTGGCAGATCTGGCAATATCCCAACATGGGAACAAACTTGTTTAGAAGCAAAAGAAAATTCCTGCCCTAAGCCCCTCCCTCTCGTTCCTTTTTCAGTTAAATGATGCATAATCTGATTTATGTACACGTATTCCCTGCTTCATTGCTAGCACCAAGCCTCTCTCTGTATATTTAATTTGCACACATTTGTACAGTATTTATCCACTCCGTATTTATCTGCCCGCTTATTTATTTAGCTGTATGATATCTTAACAGAGAACAATTGCAAACACAGATGAAAATTCCGGTGTATTTAAAGGTGAATTGAAGTTTATCAGTTGGCTCTAGGGAAATTATTACATTTCTTAAAATACGCAGCTTTTTGCTATCAGTAGAAGCAGAAAGCAAGCTAACTTCACCTATGAAGGTATAAAATCAAAATCAGGTTATATTTTTTTGAAAAATGCTCATGTAGGGAGTGAGCTAGTCTTTTCAAGTAATATGAATATAACAACTCAAATATATAAATTTGTCACTGAAGCAATATCTTCCATACATTCCTCATAATCTGATGAAGGATGTTCATGTTACTGTTGAATTGTGTGTTCTGTAGATCCCATTCCCTAGAAATAACCCATGTCTGTCGTTCTGCTCTGCACTTGTAGTGCACTATACTAACACTGCTCAGCCTCTGCAGTGTCAGCTCATTAGCACACAGATCTCATATTCCCTCTCTGCACTGTCATTGCAAAAAATTGCTGTTGTACACCTTTACAGCCAACAAATGTGCACTTGCCTTATGTACAATTTTCAAGAAATATTTGGAAAAGTAACCTAAACCTTATATATGGTCTCCCTTGAATTTCTCAAAAGAAAGCATTTTTAAATGAAAAGCATAGTTTTCATTAAAATCTGTTGATCATGTAATAGTAGTGGTGGGATGTGTGCAGATGAAAGGGGGCTGTGATTGTAGAATCTAATTAATCTACACACAGATCCCATCTCTCAGCTAAACCTAATCTGTCAGCTGCAAATTCTTGTCCCGTTAATTTTTCTGAGTTCTTTCTTATGTATCTTCTAAATCCAGAAAGCTTTTTGTATTTTACCAAATACAGATGTGTAGTGGAGGTTTTTATTGATGAGCATTCATTTTTCAAGAGATGAAAAAAAGAGGGAAGATGCAAAGACATGCTAACCTTAGGTTGCTAAAATCCTGTAGGTGGTTGTATCAGCACTTTCTTGAAGGGGTCTGATTTCAGACTTATAAAAATTTACTTTGGCATCCTTGCAGTTCTTGTGTTTAATGCTGGGAGTTCAGCCTGTAAGATTTCAATGGAAGAGGTGCGTGTTCATTGCTGTGGGAGTGTTGCAGAAGATGATGATACCCCAGGCCTAGCAGCAGGCAGTTTTTGCAGTTTCCTGAGCACAGGTGTGGGCTGTGTGTGCTCACACCCTCTCTCGCCCTCCGGCACACGTGCACGCACGCACGTTTTCCTGAGGTGCTGCTCAGCATTTCCCTTTGCCAGTGGGCAGATAATTTGCTTCCCTTGCATCTGTGTGCTCTTTGGCCAGCTGGCAGAGGACACTGATGCTGCAAGTGGTCAGCTGCCTTCTGCCAAAAGCATAAGCATGTGTTGCTGAGAGCGTTGCCAGCTTTGGGCCGTGCACTGGTGGTTCTGCGGGAGCAGCGAGCACAGGGGACATGCCTGAGCTCTCCCGAGATGGAATATACTCTGCTTTCTCTAGTGTTCTGTGGTAAAACACCTGGAAATGTGCTTTCTACACAACTCTACTCGTCACAGAGCACTGAAAATGCCTTGTATGCTGCAAAGTGTGCTCAGGTATCGTGTGTAACTGCTGCATGACCAACGAAAGCAGCTGGCTTCGGTTTAGGGGTCAGAGCTTTTGCATTATTGGGCATAGGTTGAAACATGAAAGGTGTGTTCCAACTGACGTTTGTTTCCACTTCATGGCAGAGAATGTGATCTCGGTGTTAGCAGAAGGAACCATACCACTTTCAAACTATGTTTCATTATTTCTTAAATTAATTTCAGAATGAGCTTACTTTCGCTGCTGCATACATAATATTGATGTACTGTTTAGATGTTAGGATTCCATTTAACCCACACAGTAGAGACAGAAAAAATATCTTGCATGGGTGGACACTTTTTTGAGAAACTCTGAGTTCACCAAATGAATAAAGAGTGAAGCATGGTAAAGAGTGCTTAGTTTTGGAAAGATTTTGTGCAGATGCAGATGTGAAATGGTTCAGTTTTCCTCTATAACACTGGGCCTGGAGGGCCCATGGGGCTGTTAGGAGGGTTGGAGCTACTGATTAACTACACCTTCCCATGCAGTGTATAACAGCTGTAGTTCATCCCTGGGAAGAGATGGAGATGTGATGGTGGGAAACTGGCCTGTCACAGAAGCTTTTAACAACAAAAGAAGCCCCACAGTTTTGTTGAAGGCTGATCCAGGAACTTGTCCAAGAGCTGCAGAAAACAGTGGGTTTCTTTCCTCTGGGTTCACTGTGTTCAGTGTCTGGGAGGTGGGAGGCCATCCTACTGCCAGTGTAGGACTGTTATGCAAGAAGGTGTGAAATCAGAGTGCTGATGTATTTTCAGTGTTTCTTTATTGTCACAAACCATCAATTTAGCATTTTCCATTTAAAGTACATATTTTGTCATTACCAGTTTTAGAATGCTAATTTTGATTTCGTTCGGCATCCTTAAAATGTTTTAGAATATGTTATTTTTGAAACAGCAACAGTGTGTTTTCATAGTTCATTTCAAACCAGGCCAACTCATATAAGTGAAAACCTGTGTTCATTTATTGTGAGAAAGGTGTTACGTGAGTTGGTATGGGCATTTCAGTTACAACCTGAGTGAAGTACTTTCTGTGCTGCTGGAGAGCAGAGATCACTGGAGAGCCATGACCCCTTTTGTAAGGAAACTCATAAGGCAGCCTAAAACCTCTGTACCTGTTGTCAGGAGGTTTGCTATATGAAGTCTTGTACTATCACTGGAACAATGTGGTGATCTAAAACCAAAAATTTAGAAATGATTGATCTAGATTAAACCACTTTCTGTGAAGCTGTGATGATCACTGCAGTGAAGCAATTTCCAAATTTCACCTATGGAGATTTTTTTTCTTCTAAATATGTATGTGTTATATTTCCTGTCAGAGCCAGAGGCTTGCCTCTGTTGTATCACCTGCTTTACATTATTGTTGATCTTCAGGATATCAGATGCCTTTGAAACTTCCAATTTGAAATCATCTTTGAGTTTTCATGTGCAGTCATCTGCTGGAGACTCCAGAGTAGACACTCCTGTTCTGCTGTTTGTTGTCATTGCAGCTGGACACTAATACACACTCCAGCCTGACTCTGTTGGGAAGTTTGGAGATATTTCTGTATCACCAGATACAGAATGCAGAGTTCATTTTATTAGTGCACAGCAATGTGTGAAATATTCAAAGGCAGCGAGTGCCCTTTCAGTTGATTTCACAAAGATGTAACTGTCAGTGGTGAAACTCTGGTATATGCACAGAGCAAGAGAGAAACAGGTGACAGGGTTTCTGTGTAAAGAGAAAGAGTGAATGTAGAAACGAGTTACGTCAGTGAATCCACGGAGCAGTCATTCCTGCATGTCCTCGCCATTGTGTCTGGGGCTCTGGATCAGTTTTATCATCTGCACTGTTTCTAAAATAGCAAGTGGCAGTGTGCAGCCCTGACACAAACACCACACAGGAGGCACAGCAGCCCTTACTGCGTGAGGATCAATCTGCAGAGAAGCGGTGCTGTGGAGAACTTACCCTGGCACTTGTGGAAAGGCTGAATTGCTCTCCTGGCATGGATAATAGCCCAGGTGAGCACTCTTCTGCTGGAATGGAGTGACCTGTCTGGTCACTTGTAGGTCATTATTTAGCAGACTGTTTGGATGTTTCTGATCTGCTGAAAGTTTTTCTTGCTTGGTTTGTTTCAAGTGCAGTTTACATGTTTGCCTTCAGTCCACTTATAACTTAAGTAACTGGCTTTGAATGCTTGGTCCTGCCCTTGTGTTGGGCTGGTGTTTGCTGGTGTTTATTCAAATGTAATGTTTGAAATTCTGGTCAAGAATTTAAAAAATATACAGGGCTGTATGGGTGCTTCAATAGCTTGAGACTTCTTTAGTAGAAGAACTGTTTAAAATTATGCAGCTATCTGGGTAAGGGATAGCTAGTGTCTGACAGTATATAGTCTGTGCATAGTAATTAATTTTGTGTATATTTCCTTATTTTCACACGTCTTTCTCCTGGGCTGATGTGTGTAATGGTGCTTGCTGATTTCACCGTGGGTAGTTTTGTCACATGCAAACATCAAGCATTTGGGCCTGGCCTATCTGGTACAGGGACTGAACTTGGGAAATGGTGGAATCCTCTGGTGGCTCATAGCGTAATTTGAAGTAAGTTGATTTATCCTTTTGATAGCATGGTTTTGCTCTCTCTTATACAAGGGTAGTAAAATTTACCTCTGTCTCAGAGGTACTGCAGTAAAAAACTTGGAGAGCTTAGGCTAGCAGCACCTTCTTTGATTTGTTGATCACTTCTTCCACTTCCTAAAAAAACAAACCCCAATCCAAAAAACAACCGACAAAACGAAAAAACTATAAAAATCCCCACCAAAAACTATAAAAATCCTCACCATGGAGCCTACTTTTGATCCTATTGAAAGGTGAATTGAAATTGGCAATTACAGATTTGCTGTCCATGCTGTAAGAAGATGTTCATTCCCACTGATGGACCTGGGAGAACATGTGTCACAGCTGTACAGCAAGCCAATCTATCACTTGGCTGAGGAGGAATTTTCAGCTCTTCACCTGAAGTAAGCAAAGCTGTTGGAGAGAAAAGAAATTTAATACTGGAAAGTTTTTTGTCTCCTATGCCCTTTGGGTCTTTATAATAGGTGTGGTTCATACTACTGCAGCGCAGGGTATGCCCAATTCTTGCCTACCTGACCCCACACTCTGACTCTATTTGAGTGATGGGAGAAAGACCTGTCTGTACTAGAAGTGCTGCTGTCTGTTGATTTCTCCCAGTGAGGTGTGTAAAACGTGCTGTAATCAGTATCTCACAGCTGCTAGCTTTTCCAGGAGCTGTGCAGCAGTGCGTGTCAGGGGTTGCTGCCTCCCGTGATTCCTTTGTCTCATTTCCATTTCAGAGCTCTTAGTCTGTACAGGTGCTGCAGCCCACTTAGTGCACATGGATCAGGTCTTGCGGCTCGCAGGGCTGCTGCGTCATCACACACATCTTGATTTGTCTTTGTGCTCTGCTGTGCATGCTGAATTCCCTAGAACCCTTCGGTGGTTGTCACTGTTGTCGTTTGCGTTCTTCTGCTGCGGGGGAGCTGCGGGGAGAAGATGGCTTGGGGAGAAGTAGTAATAGGTAAGTTTTTCCAGGTGATGAAGTTTTTGTAGTCTTTCTATGGGAGAGCGTGGTGAAACACTGGTTTTTACCAGTCAGAGAGGTTTTGTCTTCTTAGACTTTACCACTTGTGTCACCAGGTTTGAATTCAAATGAAGTCTGCTGGTCAGAAAACTCAAGTTCATGCATTCTTTTTTTTCCAGCAGTTAGATGAGAGCTAATTAATGTCTATTGATTTGCAAAGGACTGACCCCAGCTCTAACCTTGGATTGAATCAAAAGTGTTAGGGAGATTGTAAACGATCTAACAAGTTTAATGTACTCACCCATCTTTCTCTGAAGTGTTTGTGCAGTGGTCAAGTTGCATCTCCAGAGTGGCTTCACTACTGTTGTGGAATATGTGAAAAGCACTTGGACCTAAGGAAGTGCTGCATGAGCAAACACTCTGCATAATACCTACTGTCCAACTCTGAATTTCCTTTTTAAAACATTGTGTTTTGTGCCTATTTGCTTATGACTTCTTGATGAATAGAAAATAGGGCTAAAGAGAAAAAAGGTACATGATCATAATGTGCCAGCTAATCCTATTTCTTTCCTATTTCAGCCATGTCAGCAGAGCGATTCTCATGACTAATGATAGTTTTTCTATATTTATATTGAATGCCTCGGCCAGCTCAGACCTACTTCCTCTATAGAACCATTATCCCACTGTTCTGTGCATTCCAGAAGCTAATTGTATATCCCAGAATATCATGATGGGAAATGATGGGAGCTATGTGATTTGCTAATCTTTCACTTCAGATGTAGTTCCATAGAGGTTTTAAAGATTTAGATTGGGATCAACCAGAAAATGAGAGAATTAAAAATAAAAGCTTTTTTTCATAGCTTCAGAGCTAAAAAAAAATATTTAGCTTGAGTAGAAGTCAAATGTTTTGTTTTGGAAATGATAATTTCTGTTTTTTGCATTTTTTTTCTGGTTGAAACAATTTGGTGAAGCTTATCCAAGTTAGCAAGATGTTTCTGCAGGCCTGAATCTGCCTTTTTCAGTGTAAAAGCACCTGTTCTGTCCAATTTTTGTAACAGCATATAGATTACAGATGTGAATATAAAATTATGTGTGATTTGGAAGAAATCCTACTTTTTTTCAGGGTATTTAGTTCAAACTGCTTTTGATGGATTTTATGGATAGACGACGTTTGTCAGTCAGAGTATGTGTGGCATGTCTTTCCACACCATCGACAGGCAATTTACTTTCTTACCTGGAAGGGCAGTGAGATAAGCCCAAAATGGATCAAAATGAGACCAGTTAACCCTCCTGATGTTTTCCACTGCTCCAGTTCGGTGCAGAGGCTGCTTTAGAGCAAGGGTCAGTGTAGCTTTGCTAGATACAAAGAGTAGTAAATGTTGTGAAGGTTTCTACAACTGCAGTGTCCTGTTTCAAAGATGTGTGTTCGTATGCATCAGGTGTATTTTACTGACAGTTACCTTGTTCTATATAACACAAAAAGAAAGTGGTGATACTTGGTTATGTATGTCTGCAGTGACCACTGGGACCTAATGGTTAGTGCTTCATTGTTCTACCCTCGAAAAAAAAAAGAAAAAAAAAGCCTCTGTAGATAAATAGGGGCAGTCAAGGCACATGGTGGGGTCTTCCTCTGGTGCAGTTTACACCAGGGTAGATTTGGAGTAGCTCTGTGAAGTCAGTAAAGGCTAAAAAGCAGAGCGGTCCCTCCTGGGGTGTTCTGGCTCTAAGGGAATGTGGGTTCAGCCAGTGAATTCTTCAGGGGAGACCCTGAACGTCTTCATCAGTAGCACACCTTTCCTCCAGGGCTGTGCAGGTTGTCTGCACTCTTGACTTCAGCGGCGAACTGAATACACCCTTGTGTTGCATTGCACGTTATTTCCTTCTGCAACTTGGGGAAGTTTAGCAAAATGATCACGTTCAGCAGTAATAAGTGTCCCTTTATAAATGATGCTGGGTATCTCAGAAGTATCTGTAATAGCCTGTGTAGAGCACAATCTGCCAGGGAAAGATTTCGTTTTTCAATTGAAACAAAATAGTGTAAATCAAATAGTCTCCAGTGGAAAGTGCTGACCCTGCTTTTACCAGAAGTCACTGATGACATGTCTACTTTCAGATTTCCTTTTTTTTCCCCCTTTCCCAACTACAGGTATATTTTTTGTAGCTGTGAAGCTTTCACTGCTTTTCTCTGCGTCAGTTTATGTATTTTGCAATATTTTTATGAATAGAGGCTGTGTGACATTAAAGACCATAGACTTTTCTGTGAAATTTAACTCCTTATGTCTCTTAGGTACTTGCATGAACAGTGATAGTCTTGACTGAAAAAAATTGCACTTTTTTCTGAGTCATTCTAGAGATAATTCAAGAACAGGTCTCTGGTAGAACAGGGTCTTTTGACAGAAGCATAAAGCTAACATTTTAATTTATTTTCATGTGTAAAAACACGCTGTTGTTTTCGTAGATAGGGAACCTGTTGTGGGTAGTGATGCTGCTAACTCCTGCATCCTGGTCAATGTCCAGCTTGGATCAGCATCAACAAAAATCAGTAATTCTCCTGGAAGCTTTATTTAGATAAATTATCTGCACTTCCTGTCTTAAATTCTTATTGTGCTGTTCTGCAGTGCTAGCCCCTGTTTCACATAAGAGGCATTTGAGATTTGAGGCAATCTCTGCATACGCTGGAGGATACAATTTGGTATTAAAGTATATTTTCCTTGTGGGCTTTTCTGCAAAGATTCTGTGCTTCCTTGGTACTGTCTGGAGATTCTCTGTGTTAATAAGAATTTTTTTGTTAATTGATTCCCGAATCTACTGCTCTGGAAGTCTGCCTTAGTCAGGACCTCCGCATGAATTTTAAAATGGCATCTTTCTGGACAAAATTCTACTTTCTACTATGTTGTCTCTAAAACTGGTTATATCAGCCCAGTCTATTTTTTGTATAATTTACAGCCACATTCTCTATAGAGGGATTAAAATCAAAATTAATTGTGTTTTCAAGAAGCCTAGGTGAAGCTGTGGATGAGATGTGAATCATTTCAGTTTCTCAGAAATTCAGCTCTATAACTGAATGTGCATGGAGTACACATGAAAAAGTATCTGGAAACTCCAAAGACAGGAGACCTTCTTGTGNGATGTGAATCATTTCAGTTTCTCAGAAATTCAGCTCTATAACTGAATGTGCATGGAGTACACATGAAAAAGTATCTGGAAACTCCAAAATGGGTGTGAGAAGGGCAAAAGTAGTTTGGCAGTCTCCCCTGCCATCCTGCCTGCCTCATTCCTGGATGAAAGAAGCTGTAGAAGTGCAGAGCATTAAGATCAAGCCTCCTGGATAATCAGGACTGTGACTTTGTTCTGCATGACAGAGAAGGGCCTGCGGTTCCTGCTGCTGCCTGCCTTTTCCACTGAGCCTGCCAGCAAAAGGATCAATTAGTGCCGGCTGCAGGAGTGCAGCTCCCTCACAAAGGCCTGTGTCCACTGAGAACTGTTCACTTAAGCTCTCATTATGAGCTTCAGGTTAATAACAGGGCATGCTGCTACCTCATCATTTACCTGAAACTGAGACTACTTTACCAGTTTAGCCATTCTCCTACCTAGTTCGCGTGGTTTTTTGTGACCGAGTCCAACTTTAAATCTCCAGGAGAAGTGGATCATGTTGTGCTGTGATGATTACAGTTACAGTGTGTAGAGATTTATTGGCAATATAGACTAAAAAGCAGTAACTTTAAAATATTGATGATCAAAGTAATAAAGACGTGCAGGTTGATAAATTCACCCATTCTTAAAAGCTGGCTTTTCTTTATGAATGTCCTGCAGACAATTTTACTTTAACAATAAAATCAGGGCTTTCATTTTGAAACAGCCACAGCCTGCCTCATTTCTCAGGGGTGTAGAGGTTGTGAGGTTCCCCTGTTTGCCCACTGGTGAGTGAGCGTTCTCTTTTCAGAGATGTTGGTGCCATTAATCTTTTTGCTGTTGGCAGTTATGCTGAAAACCTCCCACTGCAATGTTGGCTTGGTGTGGCTGGGTGTGCTGATTGTCATTAAACCAGCAATAAGCTTGTAAACTGGGTATTGATACAAGTTAAAGATTGTTTTAATTGCCGGAATATAATTTTTCCCAAGCAACAGGCTTTAAGACTGAGAAGTGATTTTGGATGTAGACGGAACAATGTGCCTTTTGAAGCTTGGCGCAGCAGCAGTTCCATTACCTGGGTGCACACAGGTAATGGAATTACACACAGGTGTGCTGCTGCTTCCTGCTCAGGCTGTGTTCAGAGGGCTTGGGCACTTCTGCAGAGCTCATCTGACGGGGTGTCCTTGGAGCATTACCCTCCGTGTGGAGGAGCTGAGGTGATGGCCTTGGCTCCCGTTTGTGATACCTGCAGAAAAGCACTGCTGCAGTCCGGTGCTGTATTGAGCTCCCTGCAGTGGTGGCTCATGGCACCACCAATCCTGCCTGGAAGCCAAGGAGTGCCAGCCTCTAGGTCCCTGGGAGAACTGATCTTTCCTCGGCTTTCCCTGGAGCACACACCAGGGATCTGTAATTCTTACAGTGAAATAGGGCAGAAACCCTGGTAAGGATTCCGGGGGGTTGGGAGATTCTCCTGCAGGAACAGCAGGTACGTGCCTCAGCCCAGGCTGGTGGCCCCCCAACGTGCAGCGTCCCATGCTAGGCAGCACTGGTGTTGCAGTACTTGAGCACAGTAAGGCTGCCAGGGAGAGGCTCCCTACAACCACAGCAACTGGATCTTTTTCCCTTCAGGGCTTTGGAAGCTTTCTTTGGGATCTGTACTCCACAGGGATGTGGTTTATCCCTTCAGTCAGCTGTCTTCATTCCTTTTTCTCTGTTCCCTGTTCTTGCTTTGCTTTTATAGATAGGAGCATAATTTTAAAAAATGAGCTATTTCACTTCCCAGAGACAGCGAACAGGCCTGTGAATGGCGCCTTCTGTTCCCCGTCTGCCTGGGTTCACCTCGCGCCCATCAGCCTTGGCTTCAGTCTCACTCACACGGAGCTGTTTGTGGGCAAGTTTCACACTGCACTAGTTCAAAACCCCAAGCCTGCTCACGTTTCCTTTTAAGTGGCATTAGTGTAAGTCACTGCCCAGGCTGGGTTTGCTCAGATCACTGGAGCTTTCTGTGAATCCAGTTTGACTTTGGAGGTGTTCACCAGTCCTGGAGATCGTGTGAGTTTCCTGCAAAGCTGGAGCTGCTGGAGCACTGGGGAATCCTGGAGCTTTCAGTGGAGCCTGTATGTAAATACAGTAGCTGTGTGAATGAAAACCCAACAGTAAAATTCATCAGTATTTCTGTAGTTTCTTGAAGGCTGCCATGCCTCCTGCGCTGATAGGAGACTTCTGCAGCTCCCAGTGATGAACCCCCTGAAACAAATGACTGAGATTAGTATTATTTATAGATAACCACGGAGATCATTCATCCTTCTCAAGCTGTTTATTTTTGGGCAGCCCAGTGAAACTGATGAAATTGCCAGTTGTCTGAAATGCTGCTGCCAGTTGTTTGAATGAACGGTATTGATTATAGTTACAGGACTATTCATCTCATACTGGCACGCATACAATACATGGATTATAGAAATGTTGTCTCTGTTGACAGCTGGGTTATGAAATGATACACTGAATTATGTGTCCTTGCAGGCAGTGTCTGCATTGACTTTTCTTACCCTAATTCAGAAGTATTAAAAGGTACTTGAAGGAATTCAGAGTGGAGCATCAGACTCTGAAAATTAATTAAAGTACCTTTGTTAGAAACAACCATTTGACAAGTATATTGAAATGAGGCAACACAGTAAAACTCCAATGAGTACTAACTGGTTTAAACAATCTTCTGCTGTGGAGGTGAAGAGCATTTTATTTTGTTAAAAGGGTAAAGGACTTCTTGGAAGTTGCAGATAGAAAAGAGGCTATTTAAGTAAACTCTATTACCACAATTTTGTTTTAAAATTAAAGAAAACTTTGAGACAAGCCCTGTTTGCAAGGCATACAGTAGTAGACTTCTGGCTTCAGAGCAAATATCTTCATCTTTCTCATTTTTTTATTTAAAAAAATGCATTGATGCAGTGATTGTGTTTGTCTACGGTTACCCTCAGAAGTTTTCCATTCTTCATTCTGTCGCTTACTTAGTGGTGTGTATCCCAGTTGCCTGGGTCATTCCATCACAGTGTCTCCTGCTGTGGGATTCACTGGAGACAAGGTCAGCGGATGGCCTGTTGGCTGTGGAAGTCTGTTCTTCTAACTGGAATGAGTTAGAACCCCAAAAGTTGAAATAAAATCCCCTCTCACATTTTAGAGAATGTGCTCTCTCATTGATACATTGCGGTATATTTGAATGATTCATATTTTGGAAAAGTATGGTCATTAAATAAAGATTAGATAGATTTTTAGGCACTGTGCTTGAAAATTTTTATTTTCTTACTCTGTAGCTATGAGTGACTGAAAGTATATTTAAGTGCTCAGAGCATTTTTGTTTTAGCTTTACTCATGCTTACTTGTTTGTATCTGAAATAACACCTCTACTTCCAGCTGCTGTCCTGACAGCAGACTTTCCCTTTATTTACCTGAACTAATTGGTACAATGAACATAACTTCAGTAGTACACAGTGGTGACAGAAGTAGAATGCTAGGGTGTGTTTTAAAATGTTTGCAGTTGTAGCCAAGTTATTAAATAATTACATTTAAAGTTTCATTAAATACCTAAGTCCAAGTCACTCCAGCTGGAGTAGATTGACTTATCATGCTCATGGAAACAGATCCATGTCACTATGATTCTTGAAATGATATTTAGCTGTTCTTTTTTGCAGTACAGTGTTTACAGATTTGCTATGAATTTCTCTGTTGTTCAGTTGCCAAAGGGTCATATTCTTCCTCAGCTTGCATTACTTGTGATAGCTTTCAAGTGGAATATTTTTTATCATAATTGCAGGTTTTTCACAGCATGAACTACCAATTTCCTGAATAGGAAAATAATTTTTTCTCTTGTTCTTTCTTTCTTTTCCTTCATAGTCTGAGATTTTTTTTTTTAATCTGTAAAATTTGTAACCGAGAAGAAGCTTCATTTGAGCATCTCCTGTCATGGATTTTTCAGATCCTAGCAAGCCACTTTTTATCTGTCTGCTTCCTTCTGCTCACTTTTGCTTTGTCTCGGTGTCTGCAGTGAAGCTGTTCTAATACCACCACTTTAATTGACGATGTTTTATTCGTAAATTCTTTCTCCAAAAATTTACTCCGCTCCTATGAGACGGGATATGCTCAGTCTCTGTGATGATGAGTTAGCAGAATAAATATCCTACGTGTTCATGGCAGAGCAGACACCCCCATGCCCATGCTGTCAGCAGAGAGATGGATTCTGTTGATAATTTGTGTGGTGCAGTGGCTGACAAGATACAGCAGCAAGGATAAAACACTAGCGACTGCACTTGGCAAAATTAGTGGTCTCTTCAGCTGTGAATGGCTCTGCTTAATCGTTCCCCTGCTGAACGATGCATCAGAGCAGCACAAGCTGAGCAG
This sequence comes from Oxylabes madagascariensis, assembly GCA_013400675.1. NCBI lineage: Eukaryota > Metazoa > Chordata > Aves > Passeriformes > Timaliidae > Oxylabes > Oxylabes madagascariensis. The sequence goes on along the minus strand of VYZR01002494.1, from coordinate 51,559 downwards.
TTGTGATGGCTGAACCTGCTCCTGCTGCTCATGAACCAGACAGGCTGCAAATGCAAACAGTAGGTGCTCCCCTTACCTCGAATTAAAGCCTGGATGGGAGTCTGAGTTCAGCTGCCGTGTCAAGTTGCTCACAAAGCCAACTTGGGAGGTGATAAGCAGGTATTTTTGCTAGGTACCTTTGCCTTTCTGGCTTCCTCGGCAGAAAGGACAGCTTGAGGGTGAAGAAATGGACAGTGATGAATCTCTCCTTCTTTTCTTTTTTTAATTATGGAAACGGTGACATTTCTACATTAAAGAGGAGTTCACTTTAAAGAGGAGAATTTCCTGTGAATCCTAAGGAAGAGTGTCCTTCCCTAAGCAGAATTGCCTCATTCTTCTGTGGAGCTGCAGTGTGACTGCTCCTGTCCTGCTTGTGTTTTAAAGATACAAGATCAGTGATTATCTGAGTTCTAGAGAAAAGAATGGCAGAGGAAGAAACAAGAAAGAGTGCTAATGTCATTTGAGAGGTTGCTTGTATAGTGCTTGTAGCTAAAACACCTTATTTAATATTCCTCAGTGTTCTGTGCTCTTGTCCATGAGGGTATTAACGCCTTGTTGGAGAACTTGGATGTTGAAACTGAGCACCCTAATGTCCAAACTTGCCTTTTAACAGTCTGCTCAGCTGTATAAAGTGCTGTGTGGGTATCTAAGTCAGGCTGCAGCTTTGTTCCGTGTGAGTAGCAATATCCATTGCAAGAGGCAATCTGTGCAATCTCTGTTAGGTGTCAGTTGGGTTGAGTTGTGTTGTCTTGCAGGAGAATGGGAACATGTGGGCTTGCTTTGCTTAAATAGGTGGTTATTTTTCAGATCTAGTTATCACAAGCCCAAGATTTTCACCTGAACTGTCCTTCCAGAGTCATCCATTCAGATAGCTTTTCCTTAGCTTGGGCAGCAATTACATTTTTAAACACAAAAACTCTGATTATGCTGTTTTTGAGAAAGAACCCTTCCTTTTGTGTTTGACAATTCTTATTTTTAGGAACTCTTGGGTTTTATTTATATTTTTGTTTTGATTCAAACGTAGTTTTATTCTGTTTCACTGCAGTTGTGTCATGGACTAAATGTGTGTCTTCTGCTTGTGCAGACAATATCTACTTATATCAAGGACACAGTTTTTAAAATTATGTATACAGCAGCATCTTTGTGTAATATTACTGTGATCAGTACTGTTTCTTAATAAGCATCACCATATTGCTCCATTGCTGAGGAGAGTCTCACAAAGATAAGTTTTCCAGAGTGAGATTAATTTCTCACTTGCTCCCCCCTAGTCTCCCAAAACTGGTATTCAGAAATAAATCTTTTAGGAGAAGAATTTAATTATCTCGCATTTCCCACGTTGTTGACTCTAATTAGCTGACTGTGCTTTAGGTTCTCGTCCTCATTTGGGAAGTTTGAATGGACTCTGTAGATACAGCAGTTTTAGAGACTTCAGAATGTGGCTTGTCAGAAGGCTACAGCTCTGTAGAGCATGATTAGTTTCACTTATTGGCTTGACCCAGGACATTTATTCCGCTTAGCTGAAGTCATGAAAATCCTAGATACTGAATTTATCTACATTTGTTTGAACCCTCCTTCGGTAAAAGAAAATATTTTTATTGTGACATTTCCATGGTTTGCTTTATTTGCAGTAATACTCTCCCTTTAAAGTTTTTATTCAATGTTAATTGTGTGATAGCAGGAGATGTTTTATTTGATAATGGGTTTGGATGTTGGGAGAGAGGAAGAACAGGACCAAGTATGTGAAGGGAAGCCACAATTTGGAAAAGGATCTGGAGCCAAGAGTTAAATTGCACTTCTTTCTAAGATGTGAAATGGCTTGAAAATACTTCTAGGGGATAACCTTGGTGTGTTTTCTGGTGCTATCTGGGAAGATTTTCAATTACTGTATCAGGGGTAGATTTTATGGAAGGGAAAGTATTTTCTAAAGAACAGAAATTAAATCATTTGGAACTAGTGTTTAGCCCATACATTCATGGCTACTAAATTATCCTGTTACTGTCAATCTCTCTTTCTCTTCCTATAGTACCTCAACAAAGTAAGAGGAAGGATTCAGTGTAGTTCTGTTTTCATTCCTCCAGAGTGAAGAGGAGGCTGCTATCAGCTGGCTACCACTGAATCCTTGCATGATCCAATAATTTTGATGAAATTAAATGTTACTATCAAACATAAACTAAAACAATAAAATCCCAAAGGTTCTGTGCTTAAAGAGACAGGGTAAATTTATGAATTATATATACTATGTGTAAAATTATTTCCTGCTGCCCTTACTCATAGCACTAACATGACAGTCAACCAGGGGAAAAAACTTTTTTTTTCTCATTTTAGTAAGTGGCAGCAATTGCTGACTTGTTACAGGATTACATTCCTGTGTTTGTTAGTCCCATCACTTTGTCTTCTTTTTATTTATCCAATAACAAGAAAAGAGAAGGAGCTGTATGTAGAAGTATACTGCTAAATCCATAAAAATTTTTGAGCAGTCCATGATTTTTCAATCCATGGAGTTCATAATTTAGTTTGTTTGATGTGGTTTCTGTAGGTCTCAGGACTTTTTGAAATACTGAAATATACTGACAGTGCTTAACTAAAGCTAGCCTAGCCTGTGTTTGCGTTTCTGGCATGTTTTTGCAGAATTTTCATGGTGTAGTGGAAAACCATAAAGGTCAGCAGCTGTATGTCCATATGGTGACTTCAGGGTTCAGGATCCTCACCAGAAAGGGCATTGCAAGAGTATCATTCAAATGAGAAAGATTAGAAACAAATCAGAATATTTTTAAATGTGTCACATTTACTTACAGCAGATTCAACAGTGAGTTTAGCCCCAGAGGCGAAGAACAGCACAATAGAGGGATGTGAATGCCTGCTTTTCTTTTATAGGTGATATCTGTAGAACAGGAGGTAAGAAATACTGTCTGGGCTTCTTTGGGAAGCTTGGAAGAGCTGATGAATTCATCAATCCCTTTTATGCAGCTCTTCTGGAGGATTTAAATCTTCCTGTCTTCATCTTATTAAATTATTATGAGAAAGTCATTCTATTGTTATCAAATTCATTTTTCTTATGCAAGTTTCTGTGCTATTTTTGTTATAGAAAGGTATTGTCTCACTGATAACATTACCAGTGGGAAGGAGGGCTTGGACTGGCTCGTGCGAATGGAAAATACACGGAGAAAATCAGAGTACAAAGAAGTCTTCTGTGCCTATAGCTGACATTTCTTAGAAAATGAGGTCTCTTAAGTCTCCTAGTATAGTCTGGAGAGACACTTCACTTAGTCCATTAATCTATCTGAAAAGCTTTACTACTCGAGTTCAACAAATAAATCTATTCAAGGCCTACAAAATTTTCAAGTCCAAAAATAGTCTTTTGGTGGGACACTTTAAAAAGCTGGACCCTGTCAGGGAGTTGGTTTGAGAATCAGAGTAGGAAAATTCAGTAGCAGTAGCCCAACATCAGCTCCTACAGTGCATCAGTTTAATCAGATACAAGGGCACATTATCATAGCCCTTTCTGTTGTCTGCTGCTTAGGCAGTGTAGGATTACATGAGATGCATTTGTGTGCGATGCAGAGAAAGAGAGGTTTCCTGCTTTGGAACCCTTGTGCCAAGCTGCTTTTTGCTGAATGATGTGAATGCTTCTCTTGACTATTACACGGGTTCTAACAAGAGACAAATATTTTAAATTTTCTTTGAAATTGGCAGTGGAATTTTCAGGTTAAAATTCAGAATCATTCATTTTTAAAACTTGGAAGATATTGTGGGTTAATTTATAAGAAATTAGTGAAGCAGAAATTTAATAAGTTTTTATTTGGTAGGACATGGGTACATTTAAGTTAAAGTAAGGCATTGTCTACAATCTCTAACTGTAGTCACGTATCAGTTCCTATTCTGTTGTGCATAGCAAGCTGATCTTTTAAAAGCTGTTTTTGAAAAGCAGCTAAAAAATTCATGGAGTTCATGAGATGGTTCCTGCCATGCCCATGTCTGTGTCTGTGCCTGCCGTGGGTGAGGCTGCCCGGCCTCCTGAGCCCGGCCGTGGCCAGGGCTGGCAGTGGCTCTCCCCTCTCCTCTCTCACTGACATCCCTGCTGTCCTCAGCACAGTTGTGTTCCGTGCCTGACCTCCCAGAGCAGGCGGTGCTGCAAGCGAGGGATGAGCAGCACTGGGGACAGGCCTTCAGGGTGGTGATGGTCTTCTGCAAAGAGCTCATCCTGCAGCTCGCTGCAGAGCTTGAGGGTCAGTACAGCCCTGGGGGAAATTGCCTTAAGGCAGAGGAATTTACTGCCTTCTGTCGTCCAAAGTGCAGCAGCTGAGCTGTTTGGTAAATTGGATGTCAGACCTACTGTCCTAGAGATACGCACTGCCCTTTTGAGACTGTTTCCCCCAACTCTGTACTGATTTGGCTGTTGCACAGTTGTGTTCCAGGTAGTGGTGAGACTCATCTGCTTGTTCCTTTGCTGAAAAAATATCCCCTAAGTGGGATAATTCCTAATGGTTTGTCCAAGACTGATTGAGAGTTGAAGTGTCCAACTGAGGGAAGAATCCAGAGTGCAGTGCTCTTTTCTGCCGTAAGGATTAGCCTTCTTGTTCCCAAAACCAGAAAAGACGTGGATAGCGTTGCAGCAACAGTTTTGGACTTCTCCCTGCTTCACTTTTCCTCTCCCTTCTAAGTTTACTCAGTAGTTTTGCAGGACGTTTGGAATGTATTGGTAGGTACAAGCAAGTTGTTAGCAGATTTAGTGATTCTTGTAAAAAGCCAGAGAGAATAATTTTTGATACTTCTAATAAAATGTCAGAATATTTTCAGAAGAAAGCTGGTGTTTGCTAACCATATTTCCAATAGGGAGGAGCTGTAATGGCAATAACATAATCCAGATTTTTTTTTAATATCTTTTATATTCATGCTGATGAGACCACAAACACGGGAAGATCACAGGAGGATTTTCTCGCCTGCATGGTGTTTGTGAATAAAAGAGTTTCTAACTCATGGGAATGGAAGTTACAGGAATCTTCTCATTTTCTATTAACTCTCCTAGTAAGAGAGAGAGGGAGAGGGAAGGAAGGGCTGGACTTTGAAGGCATGGATTTGCAGGTGTTTTACTGCTAGGAGAGATTTTACTAAGTGTTAGTAGAGAAGAGACCAAGGAAGAGTGGAAGTGTAATGGTGTAAATCAGACTAAATCATCGGAGAACCCCTCATACAGGTAGATTGTAACGCCTCAGGAAGGGGCCCACCAGAGTGAGCACCATGGTTATTTTACCCTCAGCTCTGATTCAGTCGTGAGCTGACACATGCTTCAGTCTGTGTCTGCCCATCAAAACACCGCAGCACATTCTTGAACTTGTGCACACAGCTTTGGGAGGTAGGACGTGCAGTAAAACCTTCTGTGCATGCAGAGCAAGGTTAACTAAGCTGTGGTTCTTCGGGTGTGTGTGTTCTAGAGAAAGTCAAGCGCTGCCCCACACTGCCACTGTGACACACCCAGTGTTCTGGTGAGGACTTGTGGGATCTCTCCATCCTGGAGCCAAAGGGTGGCCTTGGTGTGAGGCCTCAGCTCCTGTCTGTCAAGTGAAGATGTGGGAAGAGCCCCACTTCTCTATCAGCATCACTCATACCCCTGCAGACCAGTCTCATGCTTTGCTGATGATTAATGAGATTGTTCTTTGCTTATGAATGTAGCAGCATCTCCTGGAGCACAAAAATTGCAGGTGCACCGTGTTAACATTTCACAATGCAGGTGGCTGAGAGAAGACTTTAAACCGGTATTTAAAGCTATAACACTGTGTCCAAACCCTCTGAGATTAACAAATAATTCCAAACTAGTTCTGTCTCTCTTGGCCTCTCTTTCCCCCTCTGGAAGGGCAACAATCGGTTAGGAATTAACATGTAGCAATGTGACTTTGCTTTCACAATCAGGCTTTTGCTGTACCATTTCCATCAATTTTGGCTTCCACATTATTCAGCTGTGCACCAGACAACTCTTTTGTTATGTGCCAATTAACCCAGCTTGATAAACAGTGATTATGCATAATTTATAAAGAATAATATGCTTGTCGTTCCCTGTAAATAAGACTCTGGCTTAGCTGAGGGTACTGGTCTGTGGATTCCTGTCAGATGTGATCATGAAGGTCCAGGAGGCCAGTAGCAAGAAGAACTCTGAGGGCTAAGGCAGATAGAAATAACACCAACAAAAATAGTTGGGAGGATGCTTTTGTAAGGGCAGTTGGGATGTTGATGTGGCATTTCTGTAGTTTGCCCTTCCAGTGTGAATAGGTCTCTCAGTTCTAGTCCAGCTTTCACTGAATTCCACGTGAACTTCTCCAGTGGTACTGGTAGGTGCTTTATTGGACCCCTAAGGAGCGTCTTCAAATAATTTCCCTGGCTCCTGAAGCCACTTTTCACAGACATCCTGTTTCTGTTCTGCATTAACTGCTCTGAAGCCTCTCAGATGGGTAAGCAGTGGAACACAAGGGTGAGAATTGCATAGCCCCATGAACTTTGAGTAGAACAGGGGAGGAGATGCAGAAGTGTGAAATCCAGTCCACTGGTCCAAGATGTACTTGCAGTGATAGTGCTTGCTGGAACACCATTGCAGAGCCTCCAGGAAGGTATGAGGGACTGTGCTCTGGGTAAACTGGGCTGTCTGTGAGCCAGCACCGTGCTCTGCAGACATGGAGCCAACTGGAAACCCTCCAGAGCTGGAGGCTGCTTCGCAGCTGCTGCTTTGGCGTTCGCATCCCCGTTCTCCTTGAACAACCTTAATGGTGACCTTCACCTCCCGGTGAATTTTACCCAGCTCAGTGCTTCAGGCGTGTGGGCTACTTCGCCTCTTCTATCTCATCCTCTGTAATATATCCCCACAGGCCTATAAATGGCACCACCTCAGCAGACTCAGCTCATCTTTCATCACACTGCCAGAGCCTTGTTTTGATTTATTGCCTCTCACCACAGTGGCCCAGAATGAAGTCAACTTCTGAAATCACTTAGGGAAGGATCTGCTGAACAAGCATACATTTAATAATATGCCTCTGCCTTTTTACTTCCTCCACACTGAGATGTTCCAGTGATATAAGAAATCCCTTCAGAGTACTGGGGTGCTGGAGATGGCAGCTGCTGATTCACGGCTCTGAGGCACAGCATTGCCATCAGCTGCTGCTCCTTGATTCAACCCTGTGTTCTGCCTAACATCCTCAGCTACAAAATGCTGCCCTTTTCTGAGGGGTATGATTTATTTCTTTCTTCATACCACAAAGCTCTTGCTTTCCCTTAGTCTGTTGTTTAAAGTATTGTTAAGATAGATCATCTTTGAAGAAGGTAACTACAGTGAAGTGGATTCTCCCTGGTCTACCACATCTTGTCAAGTTCATACTAAAAGCACTTTTTTGAACATGTCTTTTTGGTCAGAGTGGTTATTGGCTTGTGAAACTCTTATTACTTTGAATATACTTACAGAAACATTCGTGTTACTGTGTTTATTAGAATATGCATACTATTAGAATATATTGCCTGCTTGTAAATAAATGGCTACTAAATTTTCTAGTGTGTTATAACTGGACAATTTTTTAAAGAACGGGAATTTTCGTACTTTCCTCCCACCAACATTTTTAGAAAAATTGCTTCAGAAGATAAGAGATACAGTTACAATCCGAAGTGATGAGAGCGAGCAGGCATGGCATGCGATTTTAAATTATAAGCATTTCACATGGTGCAACAGATGGAAACAAGTTACTTCACTTGAGTGAGTGTTACATATTTGTGTTGCATGCACGCTGTCTGTGTTTCTGCAGAGATTAGTCACGAAGCAGGAGTTAGATATTGGATGTGAAGAACACAAATGGTCGTTGTTTGCTGTGAATATATTTAGACTCTCCTGCAGAAAGCTTTGACGGGTCCTCTGGCTCCCTCTCAGGTGTTAGCTCATCTCTCATGGCTCATGGAGAAAGGAGCGTGTGGTTATGTGTACGGTATTGGCTAAAGCTGTCACGGAGGGCAGAGCTCAGTGAACTGCTTTACCTCCACTCATTAAGTCTCTAACACTCTCTGACCCTGAGGGAGGCCTGTGCTGTAAATCTTAAGCATCCAGGATGGCGGAGCTGCAGTCAGGAGCAGAGTGCTGGCATTGCACACACCGCTGCTGTTGGCAAGGCACTGGTTATCCTGGAGTCGCTGAGCAGAAACACCTCTTCAGCAGTGTAGGAAAGGCAGACACCAGTGCCTTGCCATTTCTCTCCAGCTGTGAGTTTAACTCACTTGTGCTCCTCCTGCAAGCACCTAGTCTGGTATCAAGGTTGCCATAGGCAGAAAGCAGAAGGGGTCACAAATAACATAAATCCACAGCATTTAAATTTGACTTCTACAACAGTGTTACGAAGTCTTCTCCCTAAAAGCTCTTTGTTTAAAACTGCGTGGTATGTATTTGATGTCTTTCCTTTAAAAGAAATGCTTCTTGTGAGCAGCTTGTGAGGATGGTGGGCTCAGGATGAAAAGTGTTCTCTTAACAGTAGAAGGTCCTGAATTACCAGGGTGGGTTTAGGAATAGAAAGCTTGGCTGTATCTGTGGTGCCTGGTCTGAGAGCTGCGATTCCATCTTGTAAAGACACAAGCAGGATGATGTAGTATTCTGATCAGCACATACCTAAGTATGGTCCTTAAGTGCCTAACACGTTTTTTAAACCATCTTCCAAAAAAAATCAGTTTGTTTTTATGGCACATATATATCTTCTCTCACCTTTAATCCATTTTAAGCGTAAACCCCTATTTTATTTCTTTCAAACTTCAATGGTTTATACTTCAATGTGAGTCATGATTATCTGACTCACAGCCTTCCAGAAGGAATGTTCTGATAGTACTCAGAATCAATGGTATATTTTAAAAAAATCAGTGTGTAATAGGGATTTTTAATATGGTGGGCTTGTCTTTAAAGGAAGCTCTCAAGTCTGATTGCCTGGAGCCTGGTTTTGTCATTGCAGGCTGGCATTCTTCATACGCTCATAAAATTCACACAAACTTTTCAGTATGGAGAAGATCCTACACACAACAAATTCATGTACATTGCTAGGGTTTTATTTGACCACAGTCATTATATAAAAGCCAAAAGGTGTAGAGTTTAATGAGTCAAGTATGTCATAAGTAGTTAGGCACACTGAAAGAAGCCAAGGTTGTGGTGATGGGTTTGTCCAGCACTCAGCACCAAGGAACTGTCATTGTGGTCGGGGTCCAAAGTCATCTTGAAAAGCAGACAAGAAATAAAGACTTCTTGAACAGTGTGTGGTAGAGTTGTGAAATGGTGACCAAAGTAATCTTGGATTGTATCTTGGCCAGAGAGTGTTCAAGGCTGCTTGGATCTGAACACGTGTTCTGAATTGCTTTCCAGTAAATGACTTGTAAAATATGAATGGATTAATCCTTATGCCTTTCATTTGCAATTTAATAATATCCCCCTCCTGCTGCCTGAACATGCTGTTTTTATTTTATTTGCTCTCCTAAAAAGAAATGCAAACTGAAGTAAGTGTGTGTATTTGAAGGAGACATTAGATAGGACAAAGCAAGCCAAGTAGTTCTTTATAAAAAGAACTAGATAAAAGATTGCAATTTCATCATTGAGAAAACTGATGCTATAAGTGAAGTAACAAGAGTAAATTATGGTTTTGTTTTATGCTCTGCTGTGAGGTTTTGGGTTGGGGTGTTTTGTTTTCAGGGGATATTTTTTTGTTTATGAGGGCATATCTTTTTCTAGGTAGGATGAGAAGTCATGTTATAGCCAGTATCTCAGGAAGATTTGTATCCAATTTCAAGTTGTAGCTTCCTTGGTTCCCTCCTGCCCCCAGGAATTTTCACTGTTAACTATTCAAGGAATAGCTGCTTTCAGAAATGCATCTTTTCTCACCTGAATTTTAAACAATATTTTCTTCATGACAGAATTCAGTATCTTAATTAAAATGTAAAAGATGGTTTTATTGGCTATGGGTAAATGCAGTTCACTTCATTTTAAATTTTTAATGTGATGGGCTTGTCTTTAAAGGAAGCTCTCAAGTCTGATTGCCTGAAGCCCCCCCAAAAGTAGCTCATTCTGCATTCAGGGGCACTGCTGTGCTGATCTCTTCAGGGCTCAAGGTAGAGAGAGTTGTTGCTTTTCATTCTGTGTGTTAAAATGAAAGCAAAAGAAAGCAGTGGAGGCATTGTCCGTCTCTCTAAGAGTAAGCCTGTATTCCTACTGTAATAGGTAACGTTAATGGTAACCCTTGCTTTATTACAGCAAGGAGGTCAGGATGGAGCCCTGGAAAATGGCAACTGCTCTGGGGGAGGCTGCACATTGTTCCATTATAAAGCAGTCCCATTAGTCTGTTGGCTGGAGCTGGCACTGAGAGTTGTCTGGAATCCAAGACAATTGGCAGAAGAATGTGGAGGGAATAGAATTATTTCACAGCTGAGGAAAACCCAGAGCACAGAACTGAGGAAACACCACGCGATAACGTCAGCTGAGATGGAGCTCCAGCGGCTCCTTCCTCCCTGAGAGCTCTGGAGTGTCTGAGACAGCTGGCAGTGCCCTGTGACACAGGGCGATCTTGTCAGACCTACTTCATAAGAAATTGATGTGGGCAAGGGGGAAATTGCTTGCTCAGAAGAGGAGTAATGAAGGAGGAGTGGTGTCTGAGGTATTGCAACCTCTGACCCTGACTCCAGCACTGCCGGGCCGTCGGGCCCAGGGCAGCAGCGCGCTGGGTGCTGCACCTGGGAGGGTCATCCTGACTCCTGCACTTCACTCTTTAATGACATCACCCAGTGCAAAAACATGCATTACAATCCACCATTAACATACCTCTTTTGTTAGCTTTGTACAGCTTTGCTTTAAACAAGCAAAATTCAAACCTACTTGAAATTTTCCTAGTAACGCTTCAGTTGTTTATAGTAAGAACTGAAGGGAAAAAAAAAAAAGGTGTCAGAGAAGTTTTGACTTTAGCTTCTAGGCAATAGACAGTAGAAATGTCAGGTCTTATACAACCTTGTTGTGTCAGGAATACTCACAGTCACTAAAACATAGAGAAACTAAATACCATTAGAAAGCAAAAATAAATTTTAAAAATACATAAAACGTCTAATAACTTGTGTGAAGTGGGGCGTCTTTGATATTCTGGCCTGCAGCCTTCCTGGGATCTGAGTGCAAAAAAAGACTTTATCTGGTTAATCTTAGCAAGTTTCAGTGGTGGGCCTGATTTGGCTGGAGGGGGGATGGAAATGCAAGTAAAACAGATGTCTGGGTTCATTGGGTTCATCATTCCCCTGATGCTTAGCACGGCTCAGCTGCTATTCAGTATGGAAACTCAGATTTCTATTTATTTGGCTTCAGTAGTTGCATCTTGGTTGGTTGGTTTTGGGGTTTGGGTTTTTTGGGATTTGGTTTTGGTTTGGTTGGTTGGTTTGGTTTTGTTTTTGTTTTTTTTTCTGGAGTTTTTTGGTTTGGTGGTGGAGATGGCTTTTTTGGTTTTGGGGGGTTTTTTCGTTTGTTCTTTTTTTTAAGTAAATTCTGCTTAGCACTGTTATCACTCTGCCTCTGAGCATTTTCCTTCCTTGGCAGGGAACACCAGTCTGTCATGACCTGAAAGTTTCTTATCTTCTTTTGACATGCTTGAGAATTCACAGACTTCTGTCATACCATCACTTCCTCTCCTGGACACGATGGCATGTGGCATCTCACTCTGTGAACAAGTCCAGTGTTAAATCCGCATTAATAAATACTCACCTTGCACCTAATGCCGAAATAATGGCTTATCGTGATTTACCATTGGGTAACTGCTGCTCAGGACCTCTCTCCCTCATTCGTGGACACTGAAACTTTTTCAGATCAGATTATAAAGCAGCTTGGTTATGTGCTGTCCTTGGAAACAGATGTGCATCCACATAATTAAGAGTTTCATAGCTCAGCAAAAAAAATTGTTTTTTTTCTTGAGGAATGAGGTTGAACTAGGACTTGTCCAAATAATCTCTTTAACAGCCATAGTATGTGTTTGACCATATGTATTTTTCAAACAGGGGAAAAAAAAAATCAACTGTGGTTAATTAAGGAAAAATACCAAAATTCTTACTCAAACATGAAGATGGTTCTGATTGTCAGTACAAAGTAGTTTGTAAAATGAGCTTAAGGCTAAGGCTTAGTTAGCCTTTTAAAATTTTTTCTTGTGGCTCAGTGATGGTAGAATAATAGTGTAATTAAAATGAATGTAATTAGGCATTTGTTTTTTGTAAAACAAGTAACAATATGACTGTGAGTTCATGGATATTCTATAGGTTTGTCTGATCACAGAAGAGATACAGCCACAAACTGTGTGGAAGACCTAATGCTACGAAATTTTAACAAAACTGCAAGTTCAAAAGTGCAAATGAACATTGAGGACCAAGATAGTTGGCCTTTTAGCTTTTCCTTTTAAAAACAAAGGTTTATTTGCCTTTTAAATAGGCTGGTAAAACTCAGTTGGCATCCTACAGTGCATGCAGAACAGGTAGTCAGGAATAATAAGCTACTAATAGAAGACAGTCTGTCAAAGGGTTAATCTTTAAAATCTGCTGTGAATACAAACCTGAACCAGGAGAAATAAGAGTGGGCAGGTAGTTGCATTTGTTAGAAGATATTTTTGGTGATCCTGCAGTAGGAAAAATAGTTGTAAATACTCAGAGGATCAAATGAGAGCTCTCGCCTCCATGCGAGCAGCAGCTCCGTGTTGGCTCAAAGGTGTTACTTGGAGAAGGTCCTGCTTAGTCAGGTTGTTCACAGACTGGTTTTTGCTCAGATTACTCACCAACTGAGGATGGGCTCCTTGCATAAACGAGCACAATCTGCTATGAAAATACACTTTAATTCCATTGAGTCACAGTTCAGAAGTATTCCTGAGTTTTACACCTGATAAGAAATAATGGGTGAATCCAGGACTGTTTGAAATATTCCCAGTTTTTAGGACCAGCAGATCTTTGAGAATATGTTTGTTTACATTACAAGAAGGGGTGATTCCTGGAATACTTGCTTTTCTCTGCAGTACAGAATCTACATGAAAATGATGCCATAAATATATACGTAAAAGAAGCTTGATCTGTGAGGTACAGGCTGAGGACACTCAACTCCATCAATCCCACTTCACTGATTATTCCCATGGAATTAGAGGGTTTACACATTATTTAAATGATTTGAAGACTGCCAGGCTTTTTAATGTAATTTTTGTTTTTCCATTTTTTCCACCTGTAAGTTAATGCTTTTCATTTGTTACTTCAGCAGATAATTTTTTGTGGTAGCTTTTCTGCTTTATATCCTGCTGGTATATAGTTTAACAAAATGCCTTTTTAAACAGTGTGTTTAATTCCTCAGTCATGCCTCTGGGAATAAATTCTTACTGTATTATAACTTCTTTTATATCTTTTCTTTTCTGTGGTTGAGAACCTCTGCAAACTTTCCTTTCAGAAATTACTACCTCTTACTTCCTTTCTATGTCTCACCAGCTGTTATTTGCGGCTGGTATCCACAGCTGGTCATGTCCTGTTGCAGTGGCTTAAAAAAAGAAATTCCTTAGCAACATTTCTAGTTTCTGCATGTAGAGCTCCAGGAAGAAAATCAAATTTTCACACCTGACTGCTGATTTTAGATGTTGTCCGTGATGCTGTGTCAATGAGCTGATATTGTGGAGAATCCTTTTTAAAATTACTTTAACAGTTTTTAGTGATGCTGAATTGGTAGCATTTATGGTGGGAAATGTGATGGTATTTCAGAAGCAGCAGTGCGTACATTTCTGTGTAGAAGCCATGCCTTCCTTTCCGGTAATTACTTTGCTTTTTGCAAAGGTAAATATGCAGTGTTTTTGCAAAAGTGTTTAATGGATGTCTTGGTTTTGAGACAAATTTTAGGAGAAAATGTCCTGAGATTAGTGTTTCCTCTAAAGAGAAGGGAGTCTGCCAGTGAGAGAAATGAATACCAGTGGGTGAAAGTGAAAAACCCCAAACTGTTTATTAACCAAAGAAAGGGTGCACACAAGGCACAGACGAGGATTGAATAAGTGCTCAATATTGAAATATCAGAACCAGAACCCGCCCAGGGCTGTGGGGCAGGTAATGTGATCCCATGTGAATTTTTAAAAATTAAGAGAGATTATTGGATTGTAGCAACACAGGACAAAACACAACCAAAAATAAATGTGTTTAGGCCAGTTTAAGTGCTACAAAGTTGGTACAATTTATTGTTACACTGAAATTAGTGTATATTATCTCATTAATTCACTCCATCTGCTGCATCATACAGAATAATTTCAGGAATTGTTAGAAGGCTTACCTCAAATATACTTTGAGAGTTTGATTGTATTCATTGTATTTCAGATTTTTAACACTCTTGTCTGTCTGTCTCAGTCTGTTCGCAGTTTTCCAGGGGAGTTTACGCCATCTTTGGGTTCTATGACCAGATGTCCATGAACACCCTGACGTCGTTCTGCGGGGCCCTGCACACGTCCTTCATCACCCCCAGCTTCCCGACCGATGCAGATGTGCAGTTCGTCATCCAGATGCGGCCAGCCCTGAAAGGAGCCATCCTCAGCCTCCTCACCTACTACAAGTGGGAGAAGTTTGTGTACCTCTATGACACAGAGCGGGGTAAGCACCAGCATTTGAGCTGATTTTCTGTTCCGTAGCTTGCTCTAAGTACTGCCAGCATCAGGACGTGCAGCCCAGTTTGCTTCTGGATTTAGGTAGAACATTCTGATGGTCCTAGAAAACAAGTTTGTTCTGAAGAAACTGAAATGAATGGATAAATGACAAGAAGGCATCTTCATGTTACTGGTAATTTTTAAAGAGATTGTCTGAGAATAGTGTTAGCAGTGTAAGTATTCAATTTGGCATGCCTGGTCTCCACGGAACTGCAGACTCCACACTTGCCAGGGCGTTTGAGTCCTTGCAAAATAAATAAGGTCAGCATTAAGAAATTGGCTGATAAGCAGGACCTTCCTCTTGCTAAAAGGGGAAAAAATGAACAGTTTATTAGCCTCACTTACTGCTGATTTAGTTTACTTAATAGAAACTTGATAGCCATCCTATTGCAAGTTTTAATTCTTCTAGTATTATAATAAATTAAGACATTTACTATAGGAGAGATGCAGGGCAGTTAGGTACTGAGAAATGAAGGTTAGATTCCTTTGTTTGAGGAGTGGTAAACATGTATGGCAGCACCTGAAACATTTGGCATTTCCAGTAAGCTCACCAATTTCTTGTGATGGGCCTTCAAATACCAAAAAAATCCCCAAAAGTTTGGACATTAATGAAGAGGAATGACTGCTTGTGTCAGGTAGTGAATAGCCTGAACGTGTTCTTTTGCTAAGAAATGCAAATACTAGAGCTGTCCCAATTTTTAATTATTCCTGTCTTAGATACTTAACTGCTTTGGGGCACAAACACTGTAGAGAGAATGGGTTGAGCAGTTAATTGTCAGTTCCTGAGATAAGCTATCATTGAAATAGTGCCTTTCTAGGAATATTACAGTCTCACTGAGAACCTGAGAAATCACTAAATATTGGACTACTCTTTCTTATGTTCAGTATTATTTATGGACGGAATTGATGTTGCAAGTAGTGAAACACCACCTTGTATTAAACATTGCATATACTGTTAATCCCACAGCATTTTACACATGCCATACAAAACTGAGTAAACTTCTTGTGGTTTTATTAAACTCTCTTGGTTTAAGCTTAGGAAAATGCAGCTTTGTAAAATGGTTTTCTTTTTGTTCTTTGCCATCAAGTCGTGTAATTGTATGGTTTCCTCCTCAGTGATATTATGTACAATACTGTGATGTTTGGCTCCTGCAGTGAAGACGAAAGATGAATCTCAAACAATAGAATAAAATTAAGATGTATAATTACATAGATAGGTGATAAAGCTTTTAATCAGTTGAGTTAGTGTGTACATTGTATATACTTAGGTTCTTAAGTATAAAATAATATTTTCTGTTGCTATGAGATAACTGCTGCAGATTTGTGCTCTCAAATGTATATTTATGTGAAGGTGTAAAATTCAGTTTCTTAAAAACTGCTAAAGCACACAAGAAAAAGAAAGGTGAGACTAATTAACTTCACTGGCAAGAATTATGTCTTACCATTGTTAATTTCAGTTGATAAACTTATTCTTCTAGGAAGAAACAGAAATTTAAGAGAAATATCAAATCACATTTTTCTCCTAGCACCATCAGGAAAAAGCCCAAAACAGGCTTTGCAGAGAGCAGTGATGCCTTAAGAAATGGCTGCTAAGGGAAGAAGGGACATCAGTGGTGTATGGAAGAAACAATCATACGTTCACTCCATGCCACATGCTTTTAGTTCACGTGAAAGGGAAAGGCAGGGTTCATTTCTGTTTGCATTAACTCACATCAGGAAGTTGACGCTGTTGGTTGCTGTGATGCGTGCAAAAGACCTGATTAATTGTGTGGTGCTAAGTGCCTCAGTAGGCTTCTCTGCAGCAGGACTAAGAGGAATGATGGTTATGTCAGGATGAGATGAGATGAGGTGAGGTTACCTAGAGAAAGCTGTCAAGAATTTGGGTAGCACTTGTCAGGAAAGTCACCTTTTGTATCTCATGCTGAGCATTATGTTTCATCAAAACCCTCAGGTTTACTTTCAGTCTTCAGCTCTGTTTCTTCTCTTGCTTTTTGCTTTACTTGAAGTCTTTCCTTGAAAGCTGTTCCACCGAATTCAGTGAACTGCAGTAACACAGGTGTGAATGTGTGCAGAGGTAAACTTGTGGGTTTCATAATCATGTTATTGTTGCTTGAAAGTGTGAAATACTTCTTAATTATAAAAATTATATGATGATCTATAATACTGTAGCTTTTGTTTATTTAAATTTTCATGATGTTAAGTAACATTTTGGTTTATTTTTGCCAGAGAAACACAGTTTTGTACAGATTGTTCGCTTTCCATCTGTCAATGTAACAGGCACTTTTTCCTAAGTTATTTTGATTTGCCATACCTACTGTGCACAAAGACACTGATTTCTGTCAGGCAGATCATTTAAACAAAACCACACCCAGTGATTCCTGTGATTTGCATCAGGTCTTCATCTTCTTCAGGCCATAGGAGTCATCACAAGACAGGAAGGTGGCCAGCTGTGTTTGTGTAATGCCTTCCTACTCAGTGGCAGCTCAGTCTGGACAGAGGTGTAGAGACATCACAGGGTTTCTGTGGCATTGCAACCAAACCCCTCACTAAATCTGAAGTTCTTCTGTCGTTTGGTTTTGATTTAGTCTATCTGTAGGTATCTAGCAAAACCTAAAGTCAAGGAAAAAAGCCTTAATAAAGTTATTGTTGGGTAATATTTTTTTCGTTGGCTAGCAGTGGCTAGATGAAGGCTGAGGTAGGGAAGTGTTAATCTAATGCCCCAGGTTATTTGGCTAAGGAGAGTGGAAAATGTCTGCTTTAAAAGCAATTACATCTTTAATCCTTACTGCTACCAAAAGACAAACATTTGACCTGAATGTATTGGATAGGTAAGGATGCAGAAGGCCTCAAAATACAGGTTCAGAAAATATGACCAGTCCTATTTTTTTACATATAAAACCTCCTGGTATTCTGTTGCATAAAGAAATGNTTCCACCTGTGAGGTTGATGCATTGAGTTTTGCTTACACTTTCAAAAGTATGAAAGGTTTTAAATTTTTGACATTTTCTTCTGTAAGTGTCAGTCTGTGGTAAAGAATAAAGCGACATACAAAGCTTGCTTGANTTTTTTCGTTGGCTAGCAGTGGCTAGATGAAGGCTGAGGTAGGGAAGTGTTAATCTAATGCCCCAGGTTATTTGGCTAAGGAGAGTGGAAAATGTCTGCTTTAAAAGCAATTACATCTTTAATCCTTACTGCTACCAAAAGACAAACATTTGACCTGAATGTATTGGATAGGTAAGGATGCAGAAGGCCTCAAAATACAGGTTCAGAAAATATGACCAGTCCTATTTTTTTACATATAAAACCTCCTGGTATTCTGTTGCATAAAGAAATGCCGGGTGAAAAGAGGGAGAGAAAACAAAAGGTACAGCTGGAAGCTTTTCAATGATCATGTGTAAGGCATCAAATTGCCTTAAAATGGGCTCAGCGCAAGGCAGTGAGGTCTGATTCCCTGCTTCTGCTGAAGACAAAAAACAACTCTGTTGAGTTCTGCTTTTACAAAATGAGGTTACTTATCCATCACTCTCAAAGGACAGGACATTTCTGTACGGCTGTCCCTGGAGAATGCGATTGGAGCTGATAAAAGAAGTGGTATGTAGAGCCAGGCTCATTATAGCTTCCACAAAATTAAATTGATGGATATTTATTTTTTTTTAATTACGTAAGAGTTGCACTGAAAGTTACTCCTATTGGGTTCCAATGGACTGACTCTCTCCTGAAAACAGCAATGAAGAGTGTAAACTAAGAGAGTGACTGACTCCTGAGAGGTGCAAAAGAACTCCTCCTTCCACACAGCTCATTTCTCAGACTCTGTCTTGTCTTTCTGCTTGTCAGGAAGTTTTATTTTATTATAAAGCTCATTCTTCAATGAAGGGGAAAATAAGAATAGTGGTAGCAGCTACACCAGCTTTAGTAAATCCTGAACTCAGCACCTGCTGTTCAGTCAAACGTCAAAAGNGAGCAGTCCAGGACCATGGGGGTGACGTGCAGACAGTATCAGTTGCTGACATTTAGGTAACTGTAGGTAAGCTGTCTCCTTCTCCTTTCCCTCTTCTTTATACAGTGGGGAGTCAAATCCTGGCCAGACCTCCCGTGTCACAGGACCAGGCGTCACAAGTCTCTACATTTTAAGACTTACGTGCCCCAGTAACTGCCATGCAGAAGTTTTCTTCTAGGTCAAAAACAATTTGCAGCATGGCCACAAAATGTGGCATCTTTTGCATGGCTGTGCATGAAGGGATGTGGTGTAGTTTCAGGTTTTCACGCTCTGCTACAACAGAGAACACACGCAGTGTAAAGATCCTTATGATAGAATATCCATTATTTAGATTTAAAGAACAATCATACTTCATGTACTTACGTGCAATAGGAAAATGATCTGTTTATTTCACTATCAGTCTTTCGGGCATGAGTGATTTTACCATCTTATAATGCCTAGAATTTGTATTTATATAGGGTTGAAAGTCATAGATACTGCTAAGAGATGTTCGTATAAAATATCAGTAATTTAACCTCACAAGGAGGCAAACCTTGACACACTTATTTAGGGCACAAGGATGCAAACCTTGACATACTTATTTAGGGCACATTGTTTCTTTGCTTTCAACAGGATAATGTAAGAACCAAAGCTCTATTCAGGAAACAAGCCAGAACCTGAACTGAAATATTTCAGGATTACTTTACTGTTTGATTTTACTGCCTAAATATGTTTGGGAATAATCTGAGTCTGAACAGCTAAATCTAGCTTTTGATGATCACTTTCCATTTATTTCTCCTGAAATCTCTGAAGTCTCACAGCGACTCCTTTTATCTTGGTCTCTGTGGTACACAGATTCAGAAGAAAACCCTTTCACTGATCCTTGCCCAAACAAACACTGAGACCCTGCGTGGGAGAATGGATGTTGGCTGGTTTTTAGGTGGACTGAGAGCCTTAAGCATTTTTCTCCTGATCTTTCCCATTAGCTGCTATTTGTTTAGCTTACCCCTGGTAATCACTTAAACCGTTTTTCTAGCTTACGAACAAGAGGAATGAATCGACTTTGAAAGTCATCCAGCATGAGATGCATCGTGCTGGCAAGATGCAGCTGAAGACCAGCAGCACAGAGTTGATGGGGGTGTTGTGTATGGCAGCTCTGCCCCTCTTTAAGCAGTTGTGTACACAGAGGGCTCAGTTTGATGCTGAGGTGCCCGGGCCCAGTGCCTGAGCATTCCTCGAAGCTGTTGGAACACACTACTGTCAGCAGTGTTTTCCAACCAGAGGAGTAACTGCACTGTACAATACATTTGTGTCTTGCTCCTTGGAGCCTCGGAGGATAAGGAAGCGTGTCAGCCCGTTCATTATAAAAAGGGTATTGTGGTATCCTCATATCCACATTCACGATGAGTGTGAATCCAGTTGTGATTGAGAAAGTGTGAGAATCTCTCTTGACCTTCTGTGAAATCAGGTCATAAACCTGAGTCAGAACATGCTGGATACAGAGTAGGAATGGGCAGGTTCAGATGCCTGGAAGTCTTAAAGCAGGATGTGTCCATCCTTGTGGTCCTTATGAAAGCAAGCAGAACCCTCAGGATCATGAGCTGAGGCCCTGAATATCTTTTGTAGTGAGCAGGAAAACCAGCAGCATTGCTACTCACCAACGCCTTGCAGAGAGAAGTCTGCAAATTATTGTATTTATAAACTGAGATGGGTAAATGCATGCCTTTAAATATTTATCTTTTCATAAATATGCATGTTTTATCAACTTTGGGTAGAGCCGTAACATTTAATTTTTTCATTGTGTGCACAAGTAATTTAAGTGGCAGATGCTTTTGTTCTCAGTTGATTTTATGTCTGCAACAGCAAGGCTTAAATGGTCAGAATCTCACTTTTCCAGATTTCCTGAAACAAAGCTGTAGTTCCAACCGTATCCAAGGGGAGGTGGAGTGGGCAGGGGCTGAAAAGATACCTGAGAAGCATTGTTGGCCCTTTTGCTCTGAGGCAAAGGCAAGGACTTGACACAAAGCCAAGCCTTAGAGGTGATGGACAGGCTTTGCTTGGAACCAGAGGAGACAAGGTGGAATTTGTGGATCCTGGGAAGGAGATAGGACTTTTTAGACTAGAAAGGAAGTCTGTAGAAAAAAAAAAAAAACCTGTATGTAAGAGACTGAGGGTAAATTTTTATCAAAATTATTTATTTAGTCCATCTCACCCAACAGATCCAGGACTGTCTGAAAGTTATTTTTCTTGAGTTTATTATTTTGCATCTGTATATGTAGCTTAGCTTTAAAAGCTGGAAGTCTTTGGTGTCTTTGGCTTATGGATGCTCCAAGAAAGGCAGGCTGGCTTCACTTGGGAACTTGGGCTGATTCTGTCCATGGAAGTAAACTGTTGCTGGTTTAAAATCTACATAAGGGAGCTGGTACTCCCAGCGGAACTGAAGAAAGCAGCACTATTTAATACAAAACTAAGATGAAACTATTTTCAGGTATGTACCAAAAAGAGATGTGTAACATTGCATTAGTATGTGAACTTGACTACTTCAGTGGAATAGCATGTTCTGGTTAGCACAAGTTTTCCAGAGGAAGGACATTTTGACACCTTGTTCCTTAGCGCAGTTAAGGGGGACATGTTAATATTCTTACAAGTTTGCAGATGTCATCACCTTTCACTGGATCTGGACTGTGTGTTTGCTCTTCCTGTGCATCTTTCTTCACCTAGAAATTGCTCTTAGCCTGAGTGACAACTGCTGCTGGTGGCCCGTGGTGTTTATGGAAGACGGGCTGTTTGTTATTCCCAACGAGGGAGCAGGTTCCCAGCATACACTGTGACAGACTGCACGCTTCTTTGGGCTTGATGTGGTGCTGAGATGATTTTCAGCCCAGGCAAATGAACCATGCACCGGCTGAAGAACTTCTGTGGAATGAGCACAGGCTGTGGCAGCTTAATAGAATGACTGTAACAGTTGGAAGTAGTAAAAACACCAAACACAAAGGAGATTTCTCCAGTACTTGAGAAATACATGAGTAAAATGAAGTATCTCACCGAGTTAGTAAACCCAAGCTTCTCCTTCCATAGAGTGGCCTCAGATGCTCCAAAACAGCTTCTCAGCTGAGCAATGATATGCATGTTCTTTTCTCACTACTAAAAGAGAGACTTCATATGCAGTTTGAATTTCTTTTGATACAGAACTGTACCATGCTGGGTGAATGGTGTCTAAGATTTTACCTGTGTTAAAGCCTTTGTGCTTTTGAAGTGGTTTTCACTTGATGGTCTCAAAGAGCAATGGTATGGAAGGGGTTCCAGTCCCGTTTTTCAGATGGAAGATTTGATATACTGATCAGCAGGTTAACAACCTGGTCTTCGTCTGCTTACGTGTATGGCAGGACCTTTGTTGAGCTGAAAGCACTGTGAGCTTTGACTTTACAGATTTGCAGTGTCATGCTGGAAGTCAATGGCCATGGTCACTAATGAAAAGCAGTGTTCATGCTCCTGCGCAAGAATTCCCTTAAATTTTACCATGAATTTCCATTTTCACCTAGAAAAGTACTTTAGCCTTTGAAGAAGGTCAGAATGGATTACTTAGAAGTTTTGTATTTAAGGTAGTCACTTAAAGATGTTTGCCATAGAGTTCATATGAACGAATCCACTGGTTATGTCTTCAGTACTTTCCTTCATCTATGACATTTGGCCAATTTAGATGTAATTTTTTCTTTCAAGCTTCAGAGAGTTTATGAAACTAGTCTGACCTCATGCCTTTTTCTTTCCAGAAAATACCAGCTGTTTTTAAATAAGCATAAAGGTGACTCAAGTGCTTTCTAGAAAAAGAATAAATGTGAATGCATTTGTGACAAACCCACTCAGCTAGCAGGTAAAATGACCTCATATTGTGTTTAGGTTAAGGAGTTTTTAAGGGATTTTTCTCTCACAGAGATAGATTTTTCCCTGGTTTCTCTTGAGACATTTAATATCACACCTTCTTTTCCTTTTTTTTTTTTGAATTCTCCTTTTTGCAATTCAGAGTAGGACAGCACTGTGAGCCTGCATTTCAGGAGGTATATAAGATATGGTAGTACAGTGGGTTGAAAAATAGCTGCATAAAGTGATTAAGTATTTATCTCTAAAGAAAGAAAGTTAAAAGTTCCTGACATAAATTTTATACTCAGTAACAAGTAATTATTCATTTCTTCAACTCTAGATGCATAGCTTTTCCTGGCCACCTCTTTTGCTTTGATTCATGATGCAGAGAATCATCGGGAGGGAAAGGTGACCTGAGGTTTTATTCCTCCTCAGCCTGAGCTCATCGTGTTCACAGACTGTTGCTTTGCACTTACAAGTATTTCTGACTTTACCTTGGTTGTCAGCAGCCCAAGGAAACAAATCAGCAGTCAATGATTTGCACAGCTTAGCAGCATTATTCAGGGCCCCTCTTCAGTTTGTTAAACTGAACAGAGTTGTCATCTCCTAGAACGGCAAAGTATCCCCTTTAACTGAAGTGTTTCTCCTCCAGTGCTTGGGGCCAGACTCCTCAGGCACGGCTCCACGGTGCAGGTTAGCCCTGGGGAATGGATCTGCAGTAAAGTCCATCTGTGCTCCTTGCAGGTGAATGGGATGGAGCCTAAGGAAGGTGCTTTTGCCAGGGCAGGGGCTTAGTGAGCTGTGTGACACACCTGGAAGTGAAATATTTATTCAGCCTGTGACTGCTGGAGACACAGCCCGGGTCTGTCCTGTGCCCCAGCACAGAGACTCGTGCTGGATGCTGGGAGCATCCCAGAGCTGAGCTGGCACGTGCCAGCAGCAGTCTGGAAAGGTTAGCGCACACAAGAAGTGGTTGGTAAGGTTTCTTAGGAGCTTCTGAGGTGTTGCTTGCTTAGGGGATATTTTTGTCAATGCTGATAGTAATAATTACATGCAGTAATTGTCAGGGCTGTGCACATATCAGGTGTAAGAAGACCACTCTTATTTGCATAAAGTGCTAATATCTTCATAAGGTTTCTTCCATTGTTTATGAAGTTATGAGTTATTTCTCCTCTCTATTTTCATGTTCAGAAGAGCAGTAATTTGTTTTTGGTAATTCACATTTTGATAATCTGCCCAACTGTACTTGAGAATGGGTTATAACGGAGCAGGACCACTCTGCACAGTGCCCTGAACCCTCCCGCCCAGGGCCGAACTCACATCCAGATTGCTTTGTTGAGTTGTGGCATTTTTTAATCAGCACCTGTGTGTTGTCAGCATTTAACTGAGGCTTCTTTCCCCTTTGCAAAGTAAAAGACACTTCTGGCTATTCTGTCTCAGCCTACTGAAAGGCTGTTCAGTGAAAAGCCCTTCTGCTCCTTTCCTGTTCCTGTGGCATGGTGTACAAAGCACTCTAAACACAGTGGCTCTGAGCTGTTCTTAGGTGTCTAAATCTCATAGTCATAGTTAAGAGGACTTTTCCAGAGAAGAAAATGCATGACAATGGTCATTAAAGATTTTCTGAGGGTACCTTAGAATATTTTAGACACTCAGATGCCATTAAATAAATATGGCAAATAATCCAGACCCCTTCGGGTGTCTTTTTGAGCTAAAGTGTTTCATGTCGGTCACTCTGAGGGCATAATACTGTAATTTTTGTAGCTATGTATGGCTTTGTAAATTCATACTATGATCCCCTTGGTGATATAAAAATAATAATGTAGTCTCAGAATTAACATGGGGAAAGCATTTGTTAAAACTCTTGGGTGCCTTCGATTAGAGTGGAGTAGTTAATACAGAAGTATGTGTGGTTCTAATGGATGAATGCATCAAATAAACTAAAATGTTGGATGGAGGTGTGATATAAGCAATATCTTTCCTCTATTGAATGTAATTTTCAGTTACATTATATCCTGCTGAGCCATTTGATATATTTCAAAGAATCCATAATTGTCACTCATTTTTACAAAATGCCAGAGTCATACACTGACCTCAGTCTATGTGCATTAATTCATCAAAAATTGAATTTGATGAGTTTAAGTCAGAATTGCAGTCTGAAATCCTTTCAGTGCAATTTATTTATTTTGGCAGCATTATATACACATAGCACAATCGTAGACTGGATTCTGTCATGATCTGCTGCTACGACTGAAGATACTGTAAGTGTGTTTCTAGATCAAAGAGTGCTATTTGCTGCAATCTTAGTTCTTTCTGGCTTTTTTCCCCCTGCTTAAAAAAGGAGATATTATGATTTTAGGAGCCAATATTAGTCTATGGTTTCTGTAGTTTAGCACATCTTTTATTAGCAAGATAAGGCTTTATTCTTCTTCAAGGGGAATGAAAAAGCAAAAAGAACAAAACTGCGGATATGAAAAATAAAGAGGCCGGTCTCCTGACATTGTTTGGCTCAGGCAGATGAAGCCTTTCAGCCGAGTACCTCGGTGTCAGTAATTGCTCTGTGGATAGAATTGCCTACTGCTCACTAGTGCTGGCATTATCGATCAGCTGCGTTTGTCCATGAACTGACAGTGATAATCTCAAATTAGATCAAGTTTTTATTAAAGGAATAAAATCAAATTATGCCTGACTGTAGACAAATAATAATGAGTTATATAAACACATAATTATTGCCATACCACTTTTGCAGAGATTTCTTGAAAGTGAAGCCCCAAAGCCCCCTGGGTTTTTTTCTGCCATTTGTTACACACTCCTCTGGGCAGGCCTGTGGATTTTAATGGCTTTGTAACGCTTGCCACGAAGAGGTGGAGAGGTGGGAGTGGGGAGCTGAACTTCTCTTTGAAAGGGGAGGTGTTTGAGGGGGAATACAAGGATGCATAAGTTATTGCAGCCTCAAGGCAGTAGTAATTTATGCACTGACAGTTTGAGTTTCATGCTGATCGATAATGCCAGCACTAGTGAGCAGTAGGCAATTCTATCCACAGAGCAATTACTGACACCGAGGTACTCGGCTGAAAGGCTTCATCTGCCTGAGCCAAACAATGTCAGGAGACCGGCCTCTTTATTTTTCATATCCGCAGTTTTGTTCTTTTTGNTTGTCCTGCTTCAGTAAGAAAAAAAAAACAGTGATAAAAAAGCAGATTTATTTTCCACGTCTTAACGTGGATTTGGGTGCCCTGAAGCGTTTTGCAGAGTTGTCTCATAGCTTATTTGTCTGGTTTTAGATATGTCGATGCAAGTGAAAATTGTGTGTATCTATATTGTTTTAGTGTAGTTATTTTGTAGTTGTCCTCT
>VYZR01002494.1:0-10851 GCA_013400675.1 Oxylabes madagascariensis | reverse complement strand
TTTTTGGAAGAAAAATCATAAAAAATTAAAAAAATTCTTTTTTTTTTTTTTTTTTTTTTTTTTTTTTTTTTTTTTTCCTTTTGTTTGTTCATGTTCTTGGAAAAGATGCAAAACACCATACCTACCCACAGCCCACTCTTCTGAAAATGCTGCAGAAGAGCACTCCTGAGCCAAGCTTAAAGAGCTCTTTGGGCCCACTCTCAGCTGAGGAGCAGGCCTTATGTTTGATCTGACTTCATTTACATTTGTTCTCATTTTTCCTTCTGTTGTCCAAGTAAGAGGGAAAAAAAGTCCAACCTTTTCAATGCCTAAAAGGAAAGCTATATACCAAGCAAACCATATAGCAAAAAACCTTTTCTTCTGCTACTATCCTGAATTCAACTCTAGTGAAGTTTAAATTTTGTTAAATGTATGGTTCAGTCTTCTGTCAACATGATTAGCATCTGTTAAGTAAAAATTTGCTACTGGGGCCTCCAGGTTTCCCCAAACTCTACAGTACATGCTGGTGCCCGTGTTGCTAAAAATATGTTCTCTCAACCATTTCCAGAGGTTTTTTAATTGGATACTGAAAAGCAGTGACTTAAATTTCTGCAGGGAAAGTCAGTAATGGTGGATGGACCCTAGGTTGATAGCTGAACAATTATTGTTTGTAGGCTTTTCCTTCCATCTCCTCTGCTTACCCTGTTATCTTCTCATAAAGTGGTTAAAAGTTTTCACAAACACGTGTCATATTTAAATCCATCCAGTTTGCTCAAGGGAATGGAGAGTTGTCTCTTTTTTAGCCGAGTGTGTTTGCTGATATCATGTTATTGAGGAGAGAGATAAGTCTGGATTTGCATATTTCAAATCTAGCGTTTTATTGCAGTTTAAAAAGTCAATTCAGTGCTATGTGTGGAGTCTGGGAAGGCTGCTCAGCTGAGAAGCAGCGATGTCTGAGCCTGGTACTCTGGCTGATGCCCTTTGCAGATGGGTTTGTTTTGTGAGAACAAAAGGGGGCCAAGGCACTCTACCTGTCTGAACTGCTGTGTCAGAGCGCTGATGGACAAGCTGTGTCCCACAGAGGGCTGCTGTAGGCTGCCCCAGCCAGCTGCCTCTCCCCTTTTGGCCTCCTAGGAGCAGAACTCCAAAGGTCAGCCCTCCATCAGCTCCTGGGAGCGGTGCCTCCCTCCAGAGAGGGGTTCATGTGGTTACTGTGTGGCACCTGCTATTTCGTTCTCTGAGTCAGCAGCAGCGTTTGCCAGTGACCCTGGGTTTCAGAGGCTTAAACAGAACTTATTCAAGAAGAAAAGCCATAGCAGAACTAAACAGACTGTAAAGCACTAAACAGTCTACACACGCACGGAGTTTGCGATCAGACTTTGGGCTGCAGGCCAGCCCGCTCAGCGAGCTTGTCAGTGCTCTGCTCCAGGAGCCATGTATCATGGCTTTGTGTGAGTGCATTCAGTGAGAGTGACCTCTTTTCCTGTATCAGCCTGGTCAGTGTGTGCACTTCTCTTCCTTTGATCCCTTTTTCAACCCCTTCAGACCAGAGTATACATCTCTTTCAAAAATCAGCCTCATCCAAAGACAATTACACATCTGGGGATTTTCTTCTGAGACTTCAAGTCATTCTGGAACATTCCGTACCTTCCTCCAGCAGTGTGCAGACATGTGAGTCAGTGACCTGAAGTATTCCATATGCCTTTAGCATATGGCACATGTGAATGTCCCTACATTTCCAAGACCTGTAACCTGTCATATGAAGTATTTCTCTTCTCAGGGCTGTCTGGTACCTGATCTTCCCAGCTGTAAATACAAGGTTGGGGAAAGGGGGCACCCCAGCTCCTGCTCTGCCTGAATAACCTGTTTTGTGCCAAATTCCATACTGCAGGTCGATCTGTTTTCATTCCCCATTCAGAAGATTGTGTGGCGGGCCTTATTTTGTCCTGGGGGTGGATACCCTGCTCAGACCTCTTCAGCTGTAGAACAGAGGGGAGCACAGAAATCAGTAGTTATTCTGTAAGTTGCCATCTGTTTGTTCACTTGCCCTATAGTTCTATAACCACTGAGCATCTGGATATGCATCCCCCTTGCACAACAAAACTATATCCAATTCAGTCATCTACTGGCCCCTCAGGCATACAGATAGCAACACTTATATCATGCAAAATTCATAAGTTCCCCACACTTCTTGTCCCTTGATGCTAAAATATTCTGTATTTCTTCACAGATAGATAAAGATTTTGTTCTCATAAACAGAAGAACATTTTCTTCTGAGAGCTAACAGTAAGCCTTAGCCTGCTCGACCACTCATTTAGAGACATGGTTTTGAGTTAAGAAATATGTTTTTCTTATTCCCAGGATAATAAGCTGTATTTCAGACTAGAGTGGCTTTATGTCCACTTAAAAGAAAATCTCCTGAGGGCAAATGAGGAGGAAGAAGCTCCATTCAGGATCAAAATGGTGAAACTTTACAAAAGCCCTGTTTATTCCAGAGGCTGCATGCTTTTATCAAAAGGACACTATCTCCAAACTTAGTCATGAAGGGCAGGCTCCAAGGCAGGGTCTGTATTAAGTGAAGGCATCTCACAAAGCAAAAGCAATATTGCAGCAGAGAATGCAGTCCCCAAAGTTTTACAATGACAGCCAAAGACAACTTAAAGTGAAGCATTTGTAGGATTAAGAAGAGTAATCTGATTGACTGAACTCTGTCCTGTGCACGCACTGACTGTGACGACCTTCGAGGCTGAAATTGAGAGATTAGGATGAAGGTGTGCAGGTTTTCAGTACAGCCCCAGCTGCATCTCTGCAGAGCTGCTCAGATCTCAGAGGAGAGAGCTCACTGCACAACACCTTTCACATTTAGGGTGTCGTAAGCACCAGCACAGACCTGCAGCATTGGGTTGGTGAGCAATCACTAAAAATAACAATAGGGAAAAGTGTAATTGAAAAGCTTCCGGGACCATTGCATGTGAGCTTCCTGGTTTATGTGTTCCATTTTAAACAGATGGTCTGCTGGGGTTTGCCTGTGTTCTCCATAGCAATTTAAAATGCAATTGCCTACAAATGCAGAGGGACACTTGAAGCAGAGCTGTGAGCAGCTTCAGCTTCTGCGTTGCGTTTGGAGCCCAGCAGTGCCATGTCCTGGGAGGGCACTGCCCTGCTCGGGGCAGCCCTGCAGGGCAGTGCCCTGCTGCAGGGCTCAGGGCCACTGCCCTGTCACAGGCTGATTTTATCTCTGTCTGCAACTGGGGGTTCAGCTGGGGCTCCAGGAGAGTGTCTGCTTTGTGGGCTGTTGTGTAACACTGCTCTGAAACTGGTACGGTTCGTTTTTACATTTCCAATGGACTAGAAACTTAAAATTTAGGACATTCCTTCATTAGATACCCGTGAGTATTATTGAAACCAGGATGTAAAGCAGAATGAAAGGTCAGTTCTTTCCCTTCACACCCAGGGATTTTCAGCAGCTCCCAAGTCCGTATGGGCATATGGGGAGGAAAGGGGAATTCTTAGGTCAGGCACCCTCAGGACGTAGCCGGCAGAAGAGCAAGAATGGGCAGAAGTCAAAAGTGACAGCTGTATCTGCCTTACAGGGCCTGCTCCTGTCAGCTGTGAAACCCATAAAGGGCAGGAGATGAACTGCTTAAGCAGAGAGAGTAACGTCCTGGGTTAATTACCCCACATACGGCACATCTCACACATACCTGAGGAAAGAGTTTCTGGCATGTAAAAAGGAATGTCTCTCCAAAGCCATCATCCAGATTTCATAAAACAAGCCAGGTTCTAAATGACAGGAATTTATCAGAGCATTATTAGTCATCCTGCAGAATGATTGAAGTAATGGCACACAAAGCTTAGAAGTGTTCAGAAGACATTAAAGCACAGTTTTAAATGTATCTGATCAGTAGTAATAATAATTAATACCAGAAACATCTCACTGTAAATGTGGAAGCTGCTGTATGTAGAAGATTGCTGCCAAGCAACTCTTGTTTCTTGTGCCAGGGGTGTAAGAACCAGGAGTCACCATTAGAGTTTTTGATTTTCTGTGATTGTAGCAGTTACTCATTTTATGTTTTATGATAATTTATGAGACATAAATGCACAATGCACACACGTGCATCTAGTTTTAACACTTTGCTTATTTTTACCACAATATTTGTAGTGTGCAGTTATGCTGTTTCAGTCATATTTATATGGCAACCTCTGCATTGCCATTAAATGTACAGAGAACCAAAATCTTTGTTTAGTTATGCTGTTGCAAGTAGAGAGTCAACCATTATCCTGGAAATGATATTTAAATCTGTGTCATTGTGCTCATACAGAGATTGTATTTGCTTTGAACTTCAGTTAATAGGTAGCTGTAAAAGCTCAATTTGCTGCATAGTTCACCCTTCTGTGCAGCTTTTCAGTGCACAGAAATGGTGCATGTGTTTGCCCTGAGCCTTCGGAGGGTCCCACTCACTGTGCAGCCTGTGTCCCCACTGTCCAGCCTGGGTCCCCTCTGTCCAGCCTGTGTCCCCGCTGCTCACATCGTTACCCCTGTGACCAGGTCTCAGGTGCTGAGGTCCTGAGGGCCATTGGCCCTCACCTTTCCCTTTGTATTTGGGGAGCTTTGGGAGCAGATGTACTCATGGATGCTTCTTCTTGTGCCATACCTGGACTGGAGGAGAGGGTTTGGTCTTTCATTAGCTCTACAGGTATTTTTCAAAAACAGCATTCACAAGAAGTGTTCTTGTGAATGCGCAGAGTATTTGAGGGAAAGGGAGAGCTGGCTATAATTCGTTCAACATGTGATCCCCTGAGTTTTTGTCTTTCCCTATTTGTTCATCTCTCCATCTCTAATAGCTTTGGGAATTGTTGTCACCTCTTCTGCGCTCCTGACTGATTTTGAAACCCCTTTCTCATTCCTCTCTTCGAGGTTTTAAAAATCAGTTTGTGTATAAGTTGCTTTGTTTCAGTCCTGGCATTTAAATGTGGTTCTTTCTTCTTATACATAAAGGATAAGCCCTTTCATCTTAGCAGACATTACCTTAATTTCTGCATCTGTCTCTCAAATAGTTCAATGCTTGAAACTATGCTTCTAACCAAAGCCTTTCCTTAATTAGTTTCCAAGGCAACCAACCATCTTGGCGACGATTCAGATGAGCCAACTGCAGGGAGAGGAAGGAAACACACTATCAAAATGAATAGCTATAGCTCAGCACCACTGTGCAAACAGGCGTTGTACATCACCAGAGACAGCACGATGGTTCTGGTGTCTCATCACTTCATTTACAAGGGAAGAAGTCCCAACTCAGTGAAAGAAAAGCTGCACAAGAGCGTGTATCTTTTTTTCACAGCCCACTAAGCTGGGATTAATGGCTTTGGTGTGATATGAATCACGTATCCAGGGGAGGAGGACAGCCACTGGGGCTTTTCAGGGCTCCTCATGGACCAAGGTGCTCCCAAGTGCATCTCGTGGAGCACAGTTACACTGCGATTCAGGCAGCAAGATTTTCAGAGGGGGCCACCCCCGTGGGCTTTTTGAGCTGCTGGTGGTGCAGTCTGGAGCACCCTGAGAGCTCACAGCTGCAGAACTGTGGAGACATCCCCAAACGGGAGGTGCAGGGGTGTGATCAGATCTGGGGGTGTTTGCTCCAGGCTGCAGGGGTTTGGGTCAGGTGCTGTGGAGGTGCCATCCCAGTCTCTCAGTGCTCCACTTGTACATTGAGGTGGGATTCCTGTTTCTGATCCCCAGGGGGGTTTGGGTCAGGTGCTGTGGAGGTGCCATCCCAGTCTCTCAGTGCTCCAGTTGTACATTGAGGTGGGATTCCTGTTTCTGATCCCCAGGGGGGTTTGGGTCAGGTACTCTGGTGGTGCCATCCCAGCCTCTCAGTGCTCTAATTGTACATTCAGATGGCATTCCTGCCTCTGGGGAGCAGATTTAAGACATCAGGGGCAGCCTGGACTGAATTTATAGAGAATCAAGCCCTATCAATCAACTCAACTCAAATACAAACCTACCCCACGCTATCCAAGCAGTGAGCTGGAAAGCAGCATAATAATTTTAGAGAAAACTAATGTTCCCTGGCTTAAAAAAAGCCCGTGTTACTAAATTAAATTTGTTCGTGTCACACCACAGGCATGCATGTGGAGGTATAATGGTGTATGTATTACTGGAAGCTCTTTCTTCCAAAATGGGTAATAAATAAAATTATCAACAATGTACATAGACCCTTAAAAAATACCCTAAGTATCTTCTATCCTGGGAAAATGCATGTAAAGAATCAGAAAAGAAAAATATTGCTGTATCTCTATTACCTCATTTGAGTAAAACCGTCACCCCTGCTGCATAAGCTAAATCTAGTGAAAATAAATTAACTCTTCATATTTTCAGTTCATGGTTTATGCACCAAGTTATTTGGGAATATTGCAGAGCGCTGCTTATAGTGAAGCAGAATAAACCTTTCAGACTCTTTAAAAGCATTGAAAAAAAGCAAATTGAGTGCAATTCCAGTCACAGTAAAATGCTATTTATAATAAAAAAAAGTAAGAAGAAGTAACCTTGTCTTTCCTAGAGGAGATTGCATTGACTTTTTTTCTTAATTTTGTAGGGCATTTGAAAAGGAAAGGAAATGCTTAAAAAGAAAAAAAAAAGAATGGCTACTATTCAGTATTTTTGGTCTGCTTGAAGGCAGTGCTCTGCAGTACAAAACCCTTCCAAAAAATTCTCGTGTGAGCACTGGGACTGAATTACTGCGACACTTCTGGGTTATATCCAAATAATAGTTTGAAGTGATCCTGACATGCAGTAATAGTTTATATAAGCAGAATTCTTTTTCCAAGGACTCTTGTCCAATTCCAGGGAATAACACTGGGATTTTACTCTGACATGCTGACGGGAAGTGTGGAGAAAATGGGAAATTTGTGTGTTTTTAAAATGAAAACCATGTGACTCAGTTTACCTGATTTCTTCCTTTCTTCCCTCACTGCATGTAGATCCTTTTATATTTTGAGCAGCTTAGGCTGAAGAAGTTTTGTCTATGCTGTGGGATATGAAAAGAAGGAATGAGCATTGTGAGTGTAAGGACACCGAGGGAATGGGAGGCTGGGAGTGAGGCTGTGGTGGGACCGTGTCACACGGGATTGGAGCTGCTTGCTCCAAGGAAAAGTAACTTCTCTGTGATTTGTTTGATATCCAAAGTCTCTATGGGAAATTTTAGGTGAAATTTAAATTTCAGGAGAACTTAGGATTTTACAGAGGCTTGAAAAAGTACTGGAACTTCCTTGGATGTTAAATCACCTTTCATGATCATTTCTCGAGAGAGGATATTTCTCAAAAAATATACTAGAGCTGGTAGACAATTTAAATACTATCTCCTTAAAATTACCTATGTGCGCAAACCACTGCTGCAGAGTAACATATGTAATAAGTCATTTGCTTCCCATAAATACAGCTGCAAAAACTCCTCCAGAACACAACTGGATTTTTAGTTCATTACCCTTACTTAAGAATCTAAAGAATTCTCTAATTAAATATTCCTATGACACATCTCTTCAAGGAAGCTGTCTGGGAACAAGTGTCTTTTCTTGAAGGTCTCTTGGCAAAATAAGGGGGAAAGGTCTCAGCAATTCTGAGTATCCTTTTCATATGGTACAAAGAATTTTTGTTGTGGCTGTAACAGCCCCTTGTATCTGATCTTGTTTTTAGTGAACTAGCTTCAAGTGATGAAAGGTAATTTAAGTTTTGATTATTTTTGACATGAAGGTCTTTGTATTGAAAGATGTGAGTCGTGAAGAGAGATGCAGTCCTGAGAGATATAACACTTGTTTTGTCTGTCTGAGGAAAGAAGAAATTTTGATAAAGTCTATTTAATGAATTTTATTCCGCTTAAAGAGTAAATAATTGTGATTATGAATGGCAGTTAACCAGAGATCATAAAACTCTTCATCTCTGTGTGCTCTGATCTGATGTTTTGCAGTCGAATATGTGCTTTAACAATAATTGTGCCAACAGGTTAGTTAATCTGACAGTATTGCTAAGTCATATCAAGGAAAATGAGTTTAAGAAAATTTTTTCAGGGCACAGAAAATTTTGTCAGCGCAGTGAAAGAAATTAGGAGAAAGTATCATGCCCTCAGAACAATGTTGCTGTTTGTACTTTTTTTTCTGAAATAATTTCTAATGTAACCTTTTATGCACAAATTAAATGTACATGCCACTACACAATCTTCCATCAGCAAATGTCAGATTAGTTATGGGAAAAGAAGTTTTAGCCATATGGAGGGAGAAGGAAGCACAACACAGGTTTCAGATGTTGCATTTAATTACCCTCCAAGGACTAACATGTACAACCATCATCTGTCTGGAGATGGCGTAAAAGCAGAATTGCACTCTTGATGTGACTATCATGAAGGAGAGAGGCAAGGGACAGAAGGACACACGAAGGGGGCCAGAGGGGGAAAACCTAATGAAGTGCTTCAGAGGCATCAATTCCCTGCTTTCCCCCAAGCACATTTTTGTCCTCTTCTTCTAGGAGATTCCGCTTCTCTAGGAGAGAATCTCCCGTGAGAGATTCATTGCAGAACAGCCAAAAGCTGTTTGAAGAATGTTTTATATGCCCAAACAAATGATCTTGATATTGTGCTGTAGAGAAAAGTGAGGATTTGGTTATAAACTGTAGTCACAACTGTATAAGGTGGCAGTAGCATGGAAGTGAAATTCTTAGGTCTATATACTGCACAAAAATACAAAATACATCAATTGTGACTGTCTGTGGATTTGTGACATTCTCTAAAGGGCATGAAGACTCAGAAATGATGGGTGAATTAATCTCAAATATATATTCAGTTATTTTTATCTGCAACAAATACTATGTGTGTGGAATCTTCATCTTAATATTTAACACAGTCTTCATTTAATATTTAACTCAAATTTAATATAGTACTCATTCTTCATATAAATGAAATCGTTGTTTACTGCATATTTTACAGCATCACTGTCCCTGGTGGCCAGGTTCCTGTCCTGTTAATACCAAGTGAAGAGACAAATCACCTTCCCTGGGTTTGCACTACAGTTACAGTCACGAGGTTTTGACCCTTTGTGTGAGGGAAGCAGCTCCTGCAGAATGTGGAAATGGTTTTGTCTCTGCAGCACTAAAGGCAGGACAGGCATCACTTGTGTGGCAGTGACAGACCACCAGTAGCTGCGATGTGTCTTTTGTCACCATAAGATTGTGGTTCCTGGGGAGCCTCATATATTGGCACTGGTAGTGTTGGTGTGATAGAAAGAGACAAAACTGTGACACCAAAAAAGCCCTTTTTTATGAATTTACTGAGAGAAGATTGAACCTTGTCTAGTGTTTATAATCCTCAAAGGGAATTTGGTCTTTCTTCGGAGGCTTGTGTGTAAATTGGAAAACAGGAGAGTGGGCTCTGCAAGCTTACAGTAAAATTGAGCTACTGAGGTTACAAGGGATCTTATTTTTACTGTGGTATCTGTAAAGTCCTGTTCCCACAGGAGAAGTTTTATTTTCTGTTCTTTGCCTGTTTTTCCTACTCCTGTCTGGGAAGTGTATGTGACAAGGGGTGACCTGTGCAAGCTTGGTGAGGAATGGTTCTGTCTGGTGTCCATGCTGACGTGGTGACACGCCAGGAGGTGACTGCAGTGCTGTTTGCAGCCCACAGAACTGCAGTGCCATGGCTGCAGACCCTGCAGGCAGCTCCCCCGTGCAGCAAGGGGCTGCAGGAGTGGGCAGGAGACTCTGGAATTCATAAATCCCTGCTTTTCCTGAGGGGTGGGAACACAGCTGAGCTGCAGTGCTTGCAGATGGCACTCAAGAGAGGTTAAACATCTTGCTGACACACTGACAACTTTTTGGGCCTTGCCTTCAGTTTCTATTAAACTAACTGGATGGTCACCCTGATATTCTCTTCCTCTCCTTTCTTCATTTGGTCCTGCAGACAAATTAGCCAGTGCCACTGGTACCAGCACAACTTCTCAGTCATTCAATCCAGTATAGGGAGGAGCTGCTCAGATCTGAGATAAGCTTCAAGTAACTCCACCCTCAGAACAGAAATGCTTTCAGGAGGGGTAGGAGCTAGAAAACACCTGCCCAGGAGAGAAGACAGTGTGCTCCACAACAATTCAGGCTTCCCAGACAGCTGTTGCTGTGCTTGATACCCCTCTGTTCCCATGAAGTGCAATCAACACTGATAGTTCATCCTGATGATGCTGTTAAAATTTCTTTATCCTGAGTCCATTTATCAGTTCTGCTTGTTTGCTGTGGGAAGGAAAGAATTGTGCAATCACTTCTGACATTTGCTCACTGCTTTGAAGGCAAAGGTGTCGTAATTGTATTTCTGTATCAAGGTGTAAAGGCACATTGCTGTCCATCTAGAGGTAGCTAAGTTCTCCTGTCCTCAGTAATGGGCATGTGTACTTGAAAAGCAGTAGATCCTTTTTTAAGTGGGGGCTTTTTGCAACAACAAATTAATGTACAAATAACCTCAACAAAGACAACAAAATACTTTTTAACTCTGATCTTATGGGAAATCTCATTTTTCTTACTACTGTCTTACTAAAACCTAGGAAAGAGGAGCTCTAGAGTTAACACTGCCTCATTGTTCCCAGGTGTGGTCAAAATGGAAAGACACATTACAGCAGGTCAGGTCTCTGCCTGTCATTCCATTAAAGTGGCATATTTCTGCCACTTGTCAGATATGAAAAGCACAGTAAAAAATTTCAGACCTTCTTTGTGGCAATACTGCCTGTCAGCATCAGTATTTTATGTTATGGAAAGATCTCATAGACTCATAAAATATTGTGGATTTGAGCTGTAGATGAGGTAGTCTGTACTTCTGTGATCTCGTTTTTTTCCTTTCTTTTCTCATT
>VYZR01002493.1:14460-39531 GCA_013400675.1 Oxylabes madagascariensis | reverse complement strand
TGAGGCAGCGCTGCTCAAATGTTGCCCGGTGGCATAGTCCCAGACTCTATAAAACAGTCCCTTTTTTTGCCATTTTGCCAGTAACAAATTAGTTTTCACCAGCCTCACAACTTCTCTGCAGAGCTAGACTCAAGCTGCACGTTTATTAGGAGCATGTCCATCTATTCCTGAAGACAGAATGTGCTCCTGCAGCCCAGGGGCTCGCGGGACTTGCTAATGGGAATGCAAGAGGTTGTGCACCAGGTTCACTGCCCAGTGGGGAGGGGACAGGGGAGAAGGAGGAGAGAAGCAGTGCACTCCCTTCAGGCAGTGCCGAGGTACCTGCCAGCACCTGGCCCCTGGAAGTGTTCCCAGCTGGCACAGTGGATGGCTCTTGATTGTCCTGTCAGACCTTGGCTGACAAGTACTTAAATTGAGCGAGTTCATCCCATAAAATTTAAGGAAGAAGTGAAAGGACGGAAGAATGAAAAGCAATGTATTTTTCTTTTAGCACCTCTCTTTTTCTCATTTTCTCCTGAGGTGTCAGCACCTTAAATAAAAGGCCTTTTACTGTCTCACTGTTGTCTGCATCCAGCCACAAATAGCAGCACTGGTGCAAATAGACCAAGGTCTCAGCTTGCCAGCTCTGCCCTCAAGGGTGTCACCTCTGTGCAGAGCCCTTTGTTCTTCGTCTCTCATTTCTCCGTTGCTGTCACATTTGCTCCTGCCAGCTTGGAAAACACACGCCCTCTGCTTGCAAAGATCCAAGGAGGTTGAGGGCAAACTCAGTTCCCAAGGTCTACAGCTCAGCTTCCATCCACCAAGAGAATGGCCAGGAGGAGCCACGTTACTGATTTCCAGCTCCTCATGAGTCATTTCCAAATTTTCAAACCACAGGGAGAGCTGACAAAGTATTGCTCTGTCCTGACTCCCTCCTGCAGCCCCAGGAGGGCTGGCTGGAAAGGGATCTCCTACAAATTCTGCATCCTGGGGAGCCCACATTAAACCATGTGAGGGTATTGGAAATCAGAGGCCCCTCCGTCAGCAGCACCAGACAGAGGAGACAGGAGGAGGATGCAACAGGGTCCTCAGCAGAACCTCCGGCCAGGGAGAGTACTGGGCTGGCAGATAGCTCCCAACACGTTGCAAACACTAAACCAGGAGCATGCGTCACTTTTTTTCCTAAAGTTGACTGCATTTTTGCATTTCCTGACTGAGCCCAGACAGGATTGCAGCAGAACAAACACTGGCAGTGTGTGTACAGGATGAGAGTTATGGGGGAGCTGGCCAGAGAGATTATTCCCTTTGACCTCTTGTTCCTCTTTACACACCACAAGACTTGTGTCTCTTTGAACAGCATTGTGGGAACCCCTGGGACCTGCCTCATTCCTCCTAAAACTGGCTGCATACATCATCTGGGATGTATTTCTCTACAGGAGCACAGTCACAGGCAAGTAGAGCCCAGACAGGAGGGTCACACAACATAAGTGGGAAAAGGAAAAAAGATTTACAGGCTGTCATACCATTAGGGGTGGGACATTGTGCTCCACCTTCCCATTTTATTTTTTCTTTATGGATCCAGGAAAGTTTTATGTTTTTAAAAACTCTTATTTATTATCACTTTGCCCATTTTGCTAAAAAATGTGCTTGGGCATAGCCGAATTTTTTATTATATTTGTAGTAGTGGTACTGAATTATTGAGGTAAATGCAAACTTGGATATTAAAACAAAAAAGGATTTTGATTATTTGCAGGAATACAAACTAGGAAGGCACTGGGCCAGCACAAAAAAGCAATGACCAGTAGCCTCTTCCGAGTCCAAACCAAATCCAGGCACCTCTCTCTGCCTTGGGTCTCTCCCACACAGCAATTTGCACATGCACATAAGCATATACCACACCATTCCTTCATTGATTTAATGGGACATACTGTACTTCAGAGACTGGATTTCTTCTCTGACCATTTGGCAGAGCATACCAAAGTGGTCACCAACTCATCTGTGATGTTCAGGAAAAAAAAAAAATCCAGGCCAGAATGAACATAAAAGAGTAGAGTTGATAAAAACAGTGAAGTTGGCTGAGATATTTTTGATGTACCCAGAGAAGAAGCAGTCATAAATGTTTCTATCAGGTGTGCAATGTACCCATAAAATGTTCCAAATATATTTTTGCGCATTTGCAGATGGAAAAAATCACTTATATTCCTCGGTAGTTATTTTACCAGTGAGACAAATGATGATCTGTTGTTGGACTAGAGAGTACAGATCACAGCTAGGGATGAGAATTGTTTTGATACATGTTCAAGTGGTTCCATGCAGGTGTAACAGACCTAAATATAAGCTGGCACAGCTGATAGGCAAGAACAGCTTGAAAATCTACCCACCTGCACTTCATGAATGCATTTCCATTTACTCCCCTGAGCTGAGGATCAAGCCCCAAGTCTTTTAAATATGGATGGTTCAGAACAAATCTGTGCTTTTGCTTTGCTCAGTGCAACATCAGGAGCCACTACGTGTCATGAAGAAAGTGATGGCTTCCCAGTCCCATGCAAGCCCATTCAGGATGTCATCTGGAAGCATCTGACATATCCAAAAGGTCTTGGATCACTGTCACAGAGTTCACCTGGCCTGTGCAGGGACTGGTGTTTGCCATGGAAACCCAGCAATGTTGTCTCTGCTGAGAGGTCTCCCTGCTCACAAGGGGAAGCTGCTGCAACCAATTCTGGTCCTGACTGTGCCATTTTGTGGTAACCTGTAAAAAACCCCACAAAAAATGGCCAGATTCTAGAAGAGAACCTTGTAATTGAATTTTTTGAGCCATTTAAACCTTTTTAGAAAATAATGGGGAGAAAGCTATGAGAACAATCTGATCCAGAATTATCCATCACTCACTGTGAGATTCAAGCCTAATTTGATTGCTATGTATACTCTATGTATTTTTATTGTTCTCCATTTGCTTAATGAATGTTGCAGTTGTAGTAATAAGATTATTGGTAATATGAAACAGATTTGCAGAATGATGAGAAGATAATTAGATGATACCTTGAGGGTGATTTCTGTTTAAGACGCAGTAACTATGTCATGGAGTAAATAAACTTGGTGAGGGAAGATATCTATGGCTATTAACCTAAGATACAATTATTCCCAAATTTCCAGGATACACATTTCGTTACAGTGAGATTACTGGTGACTGATGCCTGGTCCAGGCTCTCCCATCCACTTGTGAGGCTGCAGGACAAAGCCTTGCCCAGGGTGTGAATGGACAAGCAGCTCTGGCTCCCCACAGGACGTGGTGGCTGAGGTGGGACCCAGCAGCCCTCCCATGAACATGCTGGGCTGTGAACAGTGAGGTACAAGTGATCAGACTGTGCCTGCCTTTCTAGAGCTGTGCCTTACATCCTGCCTAGCTCCCATTACTCCTGTGTGATGGCCACAAGAGCCTGACAGCACAGCGGTGACAGGGATGCTTGGCCATCAAAGTTGTAACCTTAAAGCCACACGTTCCTTTCTAAATCGATGCTTAGTGACATTTCAGGATCAGCATTTAGTGCAAGGAATCTGCTGCTTCTTGGATCTGCAAGGCTGGCTGGGGACAAAGCATTCACTTATCCATGAACCTGCAGATCCTGGGGCTGCCCAGCTGTCCTGGCGGAAACAACAGGCTCACCACCCCCTTCTTCCCTCCCTTCTTGGATCTAGGCATGTTCACACAGCCAACTGTGTGCTCCAGGTGACAAACTCCACCGAGTACACAGCTGCTTGTGTCCCACTGTTTTAGTAAAGTGATGGGAATGACAGTGCACACACACAAGCAGATGCACAGCTCTGCAGCTTGCCCTCCACCATCGAGATGAACCATCGAAATCTCTTGCTTTTTTTGGTTTATTTAGTGAATTTTGCCAGCTTCCTTAGTGCCTTTCATGGTCTGTGGAATATTTTCCTGGCTCTTCACTTAAATTTTTCGGTCTCTTAAGGACTTTCACAGATCCATTTTGGTCCTAACTAATGCGAGTTTCTACAGAATTTTAAAAGCAATTCTGCTAATAACATTTATTTTCTCCATAGTCTCTCTCTCAGTCATATCTCTGGCAATCTCAGTCTGTCTTCTGTTCAAGGTTGGGCAAAACTTTGGATAGTAGGTTTGCTGGTTTTCAAAGTCAGATAATTAGACACAACATGTAATTCTAAGCTGTACCTACTGCATTTTCACACAGGTAGCTGGGAGTAGCTCTAGGCCCCCAAAATGCCTGCCAGCTGTGTATTTAACTGCAAGCAGAAATTCCCAGGATGAACTGGCTTGGCAATCTCAGTAATGTGACATGGCCAATTTCAGCAGACACTGTTTTCTGTGAAAAAACCCAAAATCTCTTTATTTACTAGAATGCACCAATATCACATTTAATTGGCATCTGTGGCACAGAAGAAGTCATTGTTTTGCATCTTTGAGCAAAGCTTTGCAGGACCACTTATAGTGCCCTTGGAGAAATGCATGCATAGGTTAACTCTTGTGCTGTGAACCATTGGAATAGAGTTCCCTAATAAACTCCTTCAGTTTCTCAGACTCTGTATTAATATTGACACTGCACATCCATTAAACATCAGTGAGCACCAGTGCTCCAGGTGGTTGCTGCAAGCAGCCAGATTAGGGGCAAATATTAACAGCCTTCCCAATGAATCTTTACATGTTTTCCTCATCTATGTGGACAGGCTCTCCCTCATCATCTCACCTGTGACATGCTCGTTGCAGTTTTTGTTATTTATTCCAGCACTATTTGCATTATCTAGAATTTTCTGTTTTGTTTGCTTAGCTTTGTCCTGGTACTAAAAGAAACTGT
Organism: Oxylabes madagascariensis; assembly: GCA_013400675.1. Lineage (NCBI taxonomy): Eukaryota > Metazoa > Chordata > Aves > Passeriformes > Timaliidae > Oxylabes > Oxylabes madagascariensis. Next base: position 34,720 of record VYZR01002493.1, on the reverse strand, counting down.
GCTTTGTTCCTACAAAAATTAATGTGATGGTTCTAACATCCTCTGTTCAGTGGTCCTACCAACATCCCCTCTTTGACTCTGATTTAAGAGTATCTTTCCTAAAGATAAGAACTGCAGGAAGCATACAGCATGATGCAAAGGGAGTTGAGATCTTTTCTGGGTCAATATAACAAATTATGCCTTTTCCAGTATATTGCCCAGTATATTTATTTTCCAGTTTTGTTCACATACTTCTTTGTGCTTAATGAGCTTATCACCGTCCATTCTGTTTCCATATTTACTTTCTGCTACGTGTGACTCTCCTACAAGTATCTTCCAAAAGTATTTCTGGCAACACATATGCTTCTGTATAACAGTTAAAAAATAAATGTCTTATTTATTTCCAGTTAGATCATTTTGTCTTTGGCTGCTATGTTGTACATTTTCACTATGCGTAATTTTAATCTAAGCATGTGGTGCTGTCCTTGTTTTCATTACCCATCCTATATATTTCTTCTGTTGGTATTCACATGTTTTTCTGAAGCAAAGTCAAGTCTGGTATTCCTTGCCTCTTTCATCATGGAATGGACATTATCCCAACTTATGTTGCTTGCTACAGTGTGCATAAATCCATACACTGTTTTACATGTTGGACATCTTGAGTCTCCTCTTTTCTATGACCTGGGATCCTCCAGGTATTTGTAATGGCAGAGCCCTGCCCATCCTCTGCAAGATTCACTCTGTGAAGTGATTGCTGTTTCTTGGCAAAGCTTATCTTCTCTGTTAATTCTTAATTGTAAATCTCCTGTTAGCAGTTTAACACTTCATTCTCTCACTTATGGTATTTCCTTAATTTACTTTACTCCAGGTACCTTATGGTACTCGGTATTTAAATTACTCTTCCCATCTGTTCTTAGCTAGGGAAAGCAAGAAAACAAAGCGAGCGAAGATGTCATATAAATGGAGTCAATAATGCCTGTGCATTTGGAGGGCATGGATAACAAGTATTGGCTCGTTACTGTGGTTCAAACCACTTTCATTTAATGTAAAATACATGGCTGTTCTAATCTAGCCTAGTCAAGTCCCAGTCTCACACTGCCCTCAGCAACATCTTATCATAGATGCTTAAAGCAGCATATTAAGTGAAAAGAATGTCTAAACAGCTTGAAAAGCAAAGCCAATCTTTGAACTGACACAAGATCACAATGTGATAGGAATTCAAAGAATATGCACTGTATGCAGGGAATGAAACAACATGAGATTTAAGAGCATTGCCTGTCAGTCATAATTACCATGTCAATTAACAACATGAAATCAACAAAACCAATTTATAAAACCATATCACTTAGTAACTTTCTGAAAGATAAATGCAACATGAAACTGTTCAAAACCAAACTAGCCACAGAACTTGTTGAAGTACATTTGCTGAAAATGCTGCAGAGCTTATGAAGAAAATGTTTGGAAGAACTCTCTAATGTCTTCCCAAACCTAAGGAAGCAGTATATATGTCAGGATCTGTAACTCAAACAACTTTTTTCTCACAGGAAAAGCGATTACCTTTAAATAGTTGAAAGCTATGAGAAAGCAGAATATCAGATTTTACTCTAATTTAACTGATTTACTGAGAGAAAAGAAAAACACAAAATACAATTAAGTGTTCATCAACACCTGAAGACATTAAGACACCTACTTTACAGACTGACGAAGTGGCCAGTTACAATTTGTGAGCAAAGATCCTTGTCAGTATAAGATGCAGAATACATCTTTTGGCAGGGACTGAACTAGACCAATTTATAGTAACTCAGGGGGATTATAGTTTTTCTAAGTGGTCATATTTTGCACTCCAGCATCCGAGACAAATTAATCTTCTACCTGCTACAGCAGCAAAGGCATTTGGTTGGTGAAAAGGAATGGGAGTGGTTCATCATTACAGTGATGGATTTTCTCCTGCCTTTGACTGCAACTGCTTCTGTTGATCCCCAAACTCCACCTAAGGAGAAGGATAAAACAAGTCGTTGTCACAGAGCATTGCCACTGACTTTGGAAGGAGTGAAACTTTGAGCAAACACAGTAATGTGCTGGGTATATGATCTAAGATGTCAGCCAGATGTGTTCAGTGGGCCATGGTGATGCACACAATTGAGTCAAAAGAAAATGAAAATAGAAGCATTTAATAGAAAACCAATAGGGAATCTCTTTCCTTCAAACTATGGCTGTTGCTCTTTGATTACAATTGCCCAAGGCCCCACTCCATCTGGTCCATAGATTAGGATGTCACTACCTCAGTGAAAAATGAACCATTGCTGCAGATATATTAGTAGTTTTCAGGAGCTCTTCTGAATATGAGATCATCTGGCTATGGGATATAACCAGGATGGTGTATAGCAGCAGCTGGATTTTTGGGTAGGCAGTCTCGCAGTGTGAATACAGGTAAGTATATGTAATATTTGTGGATGCACTGAAATCAAGAAACAGTGTAAAAGCCTTAATTTCCTACACTCTCATCCAGCTGTACAATGGGGATAAAAGGAGAGAATATGACTTATTTCTTCTGTTAAACAATGAGCATTCATCTCTGCCAAAAGCAAAATGCCTGAGTGAGGAGTCTCCTGGGTTACATCCCTCACTCAGATTCAGTGCAGAAGTGACAATACCTGCCTGCAGATGTAGGGCCAGGAGAGGTTTGGTGCTGCCAGCCTGCTGGGTGGAAGCTACATCCCTTCCAAATAGGCACTGCTTAGGGGGGAATGCACATCCTGCAGGCAGGTCTGCACTGTGCATTTGGGCTCTCTCCTTCTCTCTCCCTCCTGCTATCCTACTACTTTCTATGCTGAGTCCTCTAATATGTAGCAATACCACAGTAACAGCATGAGCTCAGAGATGGGTGACCTCAGCTTCAGTCAGCAGGGTTTTCTTGAGGGTAGGAACCTGTATCAGCAACAAAATTGTTGTCTTTGATGTAGCTCTCACTCAGACCTTCACTGAGAAGTGGATTGTAGAATTAGCACAGGATCTGCTAGATGTTTCTGTGCAGGGGCTTGTGCTGCTGGGGGAATGGACAGAACCCAGTCCCAGGGCACTGGCCTTGTTCCCCCATTTGGAGCAGACCCAGAGGAGATCTAACTATACTCAAAGCTTAGGGTCCAGGCCTCCTCACACTAATGCCTCAGTGGCACCTGCATTTACTGAATCCAAATGGTTTGGGAGTGAGCGTAGAGCCTTCTGAAACATGTCTCTGCTAAAGGAACAAGTTCCTGACAAGATTGCCACAGAGCAACTTAATGGGTTTCTGCTGCTGCTCAAGAGCTGTGAATATCTCTATTCATTCCCTTGGAAAAAGGTTAATAAACTCAGAGAATCAGGGAATATTTCTGTGTGATAGCTCGGCTGTGAGAAGAGGGGGCAGGGTGTAAAGGTGGTGGGTTTTGCCATATAAATACGCTAGGCACGCTGCTGAATTTCCTTCTAGGGAGGGTGAAGTTCGGGTTATGTTCTGCTTACAGAAGAGCCAAGGAAGAGCAAGGAGGGGGAAGAAGGGAGGGATTATTCTTGTGCAGAGTTTCTTGGAGTTACCCAACCAAAAACCCTGCCAATGTGATTCAGTTCTTTCTCCAAACCAGTGGAGCAGGCACTGACTGCAGACATGACTGCCCCAGGGAATCACACCTCCAGGCAGAGCTGGAAATGAGGGCAAGAGAATCCATCATGAACTTTCTCTGCTCTCACAGGCAGGAACTTTCTCTGATTAGCTTCAGTGGCTGCAGTGCTCCTCTCTCTTACATAAATCATCGACTAGGGTAGAATAGAGTGGGACGTGGGACACACTGTGGAGGAGGAGCTTCAGGCCCTGGACACAAAACCAGGGGAACAGAAGTAGAGAGACACAGGCTGGGAAGGCCACCAGAGATTTCAGCTAGCCCAGGGAAACTCCTGGACAGGAAGGGAAAGAGCTCTGTCTGCAGCCAAGCCTATGCCTGTGGCTTGTGGTTAAGAAAAGTCAGAGGTGGATGTGCCTGAAAGGCTGGAGCTCCCATCCCACAGCCTGATCTGGAGAGGTATCCAGTTAGTGCTGCTCACATCCACCAAGGAAAAGGGCTCTCCCTCACTTTAAACCATGTTTGGTGTTCAGGTATTGTAGAATTAAACCAAAACAAATTATAATCTCCCTTGCTAGATCAGAGACATGGAAATATTTAGACTCCATTTTTCTCCTCATGAGGTGCACAAAAGCCCGAAGGTTGTGTGAGGATGCTCTTCCCTGTCACTCTGGCCACAGGGATATTAATCATGTAAAAAACGGGGGGGACGCAGGCAGGCTCTGACAGACAACGCTGCCTCGGTCTGGCAGGAACACGGACTCGCATCGCTGCGGTAAGCACACAGCTCCTGCAGAGCAGTAAATTTGGTCTCTTTGCAACACAAGTAGCTATTTGCATTTTACTTGTAAAAGAGCACCTGAAGAGACAGAATTACCATGATGGCACGGGATGTGCTGACAGCACTGCTGTTCCATACCCTCAGACCATCGATAAAAAGTCTCAAATGCCAGAATAACCAGCAGGCTGAGGGGTCCCAATTCTCCACTGCTGTAAGGATGACAGAAGGACTACACTGGACTGGGGAGGTCCCTTTTTTATGCAAACATAGGCACAGATTGTGTTGGACAGAAATGGAGACTAAACGATTTTCTGTCCTTATCAGTTTTAGGGCATTGCCAAGCAGGAGACAAAAACCTCTCTACAGGCTCCTTTACATTCTGTGGCTGAGCACCGAGATGACTGAGGATGTGACTTTTCCAAAGTAACAAATAAGTATGTGCTGAAGCATGATCATGCATCTGAAGCTTCTCCGGCTACCAGGCTTGGAACTGATGGTAGAGACAGCATGATAAAAAAATTAGTCATCATACAAGGGTCAGACATGAGTAACCAGGATGAGGTGTTCACCTGTCTTCATACACAACTTGTGACATAATTTTAGGTGACACGTCCCCAGTCAAGTATTAAGACTTATAGAGCAGCTTTTTGAATGTCTGTTTTTCACAAAAAACACCTTGCAATCAAAAGAAAATAAAATCACGCATTCCAGCTTCCTCTGAACAGTGTTATGAAAAAGAGAGCAGGAATTTTACTTGGCCTAAAAAATTACTACAGCACATAATCTAGCGGATGCTCAAGATCAGAACTTTATCCTCTCATTTTCCATTGCACACACACTAATACCTGCTTCTATTGATCTGACATGCAGAAAACTAGGACAACTAAAAGAGAAGTACCTGGTACATGCAGCAGCATGGCAGGTGTGATCTACCTTGAGGGTGTTCAGACAGCCACAGCCAAAAACTAGGACATACATGTTTGCCAGAAGGACTTTCAGAATGGATGCTGCATTCCAAGTAAAGCCAAATAAAAAGACCAGTGCACAATCTGTTGTTGCTGTCTGCACTGTCTCTTTCTTCTAAGGGCAGGTCTCTTCAAAAAGCCCCACATCAAAAATCACCAACCCAAAATCTCAGATAGTGTCACACAGTCCCAGTAGGGGAGCTGGGATGGGACCTCTGGACCTCACCCCATCCAACCACCCTGCCCAAAGCAGGGTCAAGTCCCTCTGTTAGGGATGCTGAAGACAACTAGCAACTGAGGTAAAAATTCTCACTTATACTAACTCTGATGTGTTTGCATGGTTATGAACACAGGAAAATTGCCATTCAGCCATTTTAGAGATACTCAGATCTTTCATACATTTAAGCATTTTTTCTGATTGCTCTGAACATGTATTAGAATACTAAAGAGGCTTTATTTTAAAAATTCAAGCTTGTTTTGGAAACATCATTAATGAACATAACTGTACTCGGTAGACTTGGTTGCAAAATAGGAAGTTATAGATGTTTGTAAATTATTTGTGACACCACATGAGAATTACGAATTTGAAAAGCATTTATCAGCACACAATCTTTTCATAAGTGAAGAAAAGGATGAGAGTACTAATATCTGTGGCTATCATTGCTGTTTGCAGTTGGCCATACCACCTGAATCCTCCTAAAAAGTAGGACAAACACCAAAAGAAAAGTAGGACATTTAATCACTCCACACCACCTGGAACATTCAGCATTGCATCAAGTGCATGTACTCAGCACACTGAGATGCACTGGACAGATGAACCTGCAATATTTAAGTGGGAAGCAATGGCTACTTTTTGAGGTTATGCCTGAAATATTAACCCCCCTACGTTTGAGGTTATGCCTGAAATATTCATCAGGAGAAGATAATCTAATGTTTTCTTACTTAAAGAACAAAAGATCCCAGATCTTCTGCTCTACAAAATAAAGGGAAAAGAAAACCTGAAACATAATAGGGAAACTAATCCACAGGGTTTAATTGGCTTTTCTTATCACTAACAGCAGAGTATCTTCTGGACCATCTTCTGTATCAACTTGATTTTTGCAGAACAGACTTTTGCATACTCAGAATCCCAAATTTGGCCTCAAGCAGCCACCGTATGTTACAACTCATATCCCATCCTGACATTCTTAAGCAGAAGGATTTGGAGAAGCTTTTTACAAAAAAAAAGAAGAAAAAGCCATTTTATTGACTTTGATGTTTTTGAATTGCTAAAATGGCATTTTGTNTGAAAAAAAGGATTTTTTTAAGGGGGAAAAAAAAAAAAAAAAAAAAAAAAAAAAAAAAAAAAAAAATCTGTCCAGTGTTACATTCATTGCCCTGACCCGCTGGTTCCTGCCAAAGTGCATCCTTGTTCTCCTGAGTCTGCAAACTGAGATCCCTGTCAAGAGCGGTCTACAAAAGCGGCACTGCTCCCTCACATCACTTATTTGGCCAAAAGATCATTAGGAATGGCCAACGTCCCTCTTCCTTTCTTACAGGATGGGGTCTCTCCAAATAACTCAGCCACTTTTGTGAAATCTGCGCTGTTCATCCTCTCTCATGTGTCACGAGAAACTTTGGGGAAAAGTGCAGCGAGCCCCCAGACCAAAGGGAAGGGGGAGGCCACCAGCGAAGTGGGAAGGAATCAAGGTGCCATCTGTAAAAAGAACATTAGAAATGGATTGTTAAGTGTGTCAGGATCTGCTATTGTACTGGGGGCTCACCACACTGGAGCCCTTGCTGAACCACAAAGTGTGTTTCCTAGTAGACATGGGAACTTCTCTAATTTGAATTTGATGCCAAAGGGGGAACAATTGTTCAAATGTTCTTTTGCTAGGTGGGAAAGATGAGCAGGTGCATTATATTCAACCATGATTGGTGAATGTGAGTGTGGGTATGCGAATTCCCACAGTGTGTATTATCTTCATAGCTGCCTTTGCCCATTCCCTTCAAACACATTGTACAGGGCTAGGGGAGCCAGGAAGAATGAGACATGAACAGGAAGTTGGTTTGTGTCCACTGACTTATTTTGTACTTTTTCTCTGTGTAACAATATTCATCGCTTTTGTTTTTTTTTTAACCCAGTTTAACCCCTGTACTGACTGGGTGCAGCAAAACTCAAGGGCTACCATGCGCCAGGTGAGTTCTCTGCCTTGCTCAGGTCCTGCTGCTGAGGAGCCAACTCCTTGAGAAGATGATGAATGGAGGGACCAGGCTGGGCAGGAAGGTGTGGGAGAAAACCCCGTGGGTGTGTGCCCTAGTGGACTCTCTCCCTTTATTCGAATAAAGTTGCAGGGCTCCTCTGTCTCCTTTTGGACATAAACTTCTGGCGTTTCTGGATTTTCCTGACAAAAGCTTTACTGAAATCCAAAAAGATTACATGTACTGGTTTCCCTTGATCAACTGGATGGGTTACCTCGTAAAAAATAGTTATAGAGAATACTAGTTACAACCTAATTCTAGGAGAGGCTACCGCCACTAGTTTGTCCCAAAGCTTTTTCCATTATGAGGTCAGATCTTGCCCCTTGGTTATGTTTCCACCTTCCCCTGGCAGGATGTTCATGCTGTTCCTGGCCGCATGGCATCCTCGTGATTTTGATGTTTTCCGTGGTGATTGCAGACATTTCTCCAGGTTCTTATGGCCATCCCGGTGGTCAGGCTTAAACAGCAAACCCCAGCTACCTCCTGGGGTACCTGGGTACCCCAGGTACCAGCTACCTCCAGCTGTTTAGCAATTTCTTCTAACTGTGTATTCTGGAATACTTTCAGTTTCTTATTTGTTCGTTTGTGACTTTGTTTTGCTTCTGAGTTTTGTTTTGATTTTCCTTTGGTTTGTTGTTGTTGTTGTTGTTGTGTTTTGTTTGGGTTTGGTGTTTTTGGCAGGTTTGGGGTTATCTTGAGATTTTTAACTTGTTTGTTTGTTTGTTGTTTTGTTTGTTTAGATGTTTGTTTGTTTTGGGGTTGTTTTGTGCGGGCGGGGGCAACACCGAGGATGGTTTTATAGCTGTGGAAAAAAGACCTATTCACTTCTGCCCTCTGCTACGCTCCAGCTCCATCTCCCCGTGCTCCCGGTAGCGCTGCCAGCCAAGAGCCCACGGCAATAGGTCCTCCGGGGGCTGGAGCCAGGCAGGGAGCGGCGGCACTCGGGGAACAGCGAAAGCTGCTTTCCCCGGGGGATTCGCGGGCGCTGTCTGTCTGTGTCTCTGCGGGGCGCGGCCCGGCCCGGTGCGTGCGCGGAACGCCGGGGCCGCGGGAGCCGTTTCCAGCCGGGCCGGGCCGGGAGCGCCGGCGGGCGCGATGGCGAAGGTGCTGGCGGCCCTCAGGCACCACTGGAAGAAATCCACGTTCGGGGCCTGCCTGCTGGGCTGGGGCGGACACTGGCTCTATGGGAAGCACTGGTAATGCCGGCTGGGAGGCGGGAGGGAGAGACGGAGGGAGGGGGAGCGCCTAAAATGGGGATGGCCTCTCGGAGGGCCCCGGCAGGCAGAGGGGCTGGGTCTCCCTCCTGCTTCAGCAGCTGTGGGCGTGGGGAGCTCCGCGCCTTTTTCAGCCTCCCCACGTCGGCCGTGTTGTAATCGGGAGCGGGTTCAGGCGGGAGGTTTAAACAGGGGATGGCATGAGCGTGTCTGGCTCGCATGAGCGATGGTGGGGCCTCCTGCAGAGGAGAAGGTTTGCTGTCTTCAACCTAAAAAAGAATGTCATGAGCCGTACGTGTGCCTTCAGCTTGCTTGCTTTTAGCCTGTATTGTAAGGATGAGTGGAACCAGGCGTGCAGGATATGCTGAGCGTGGCCCATCCCAAGGTGATGGTCCTGTGCTGGTGGGTTTTCCCACCTCCTTTTTGCTGTAGCAGAAGTTCTTGTCTCTTTCTTGAGGCCTGGCAGCGGCAGCCTTGTGCTGTCCCTCCGAGTGTGGTCTTTGCTGTTGTTGCCCACCCAGCTTGGAAGGAGCCTGTCAGCTGCTCCTCCCGTGAGTTATACATAGCGGTGTCATTCCCACTGCTTACCTGTGGAGTAAATGTCCCTTACAGTGAGTGAAATCCTCATTCGTGTTTTTTAAAAAGCTGAGTTTATGTTTTAATCCTTGTCTGTCAAGATTATGGTTAATGCATTTGACTGAAAACAGTTGTAGCCAAATTATTTTTAAAAACTGTCCTTTTGGTTCTGCTGTTTATTGTCACTGTCTTAATGATTTTTAATTTTTTAGTCAGGTTTTTAACAGTGCTCTTTTCTGCTTACATTGTGATGCCGCCAGGGTCTCTGTGGAAAAGTTAGGAAAATAAATTTGTTAATGTTGTTTTTATACTTTGTTTCTTCACATCCTTTTGCCTAGGGACTTTGGCACTAAATCAGCCTTTGTTTTGCCTGCTACATCTGCTTTAGTTGCTTCCTTCTTACCTGAAGCACTGAGGCTCAGTGTCCCCCTTGTGTCTGTTGTGTCTGGGAGTTCCTGTGCCCATGTATTGTTGGTTTCAGATGTACATTGATTTCTTGTGTGGTAGTGGTGAAATTGCATTTGGATCACAGAGAGTGTGGAGCGTGCCACAGGTGATGAGATGGGAAATCAGGAAGAAAATATGAAAGGCAAACAACCAAAAAGGGAATCTTTGGTGTCTAAATTTCAGTGCATTGGGGTTGCTTGCCCCAGGTGTAGGCATGGTGCTTTAACCCAGATGATGTACTGGGGGCAGAAGAATTTTACATATCCCATTCTCCAATCTCCCTTTTATCTGTGAAGGTAAATACAGCATTTCCTTAGGAGACACTGGAAATGTAAGGTAGGAAATCCTGTGATGACAGACAACTCAGTGAGACTTTGATGTAGGCCATAGCTACTGCTTTCAGTTTTAAACACTGTTTGGAAACACTGACAACTGTTTAGCAATTTCTGTGCCATTCTCTGCGGAGAGTTGTTTTATGCAGGTTAGAGAAAAACAAGGAACAACAAGAGCCCGATGGCAAGAGAGTAAAAAAGAATTCAAAGGTGGTCTCAGCAGCCCTTTGTGATACTCTGTGAACGGTGAGGACCTTGCCTTGTGGCAGGTGAATGGCAGGGACGAGGCCAGGATCCCTCTCTGCAGCCTGTGGGGATGGCTTTTGGTGTGTGTTTTCACATTCCCTCTTCCCAGTTTCTTTGTCTGTGTCCCAGTCGTGCTGCGGAGCAGAGGTGCCTTTTGCCCCATGCACAGATTGCCACAGGCAATGATGGGAGAGGTTAATGAAGGATCTGTGAGGGGCTGTGTTGGCCCTGAGACTTGTTGTTAGCCACGTCAGAGGCTCAGTTGCTATGCATGAGCCATCCCTGGCTAGCCTGATGTTTGCCCTTCGAGAACACATTTAAAGTGTAGTGAGGTCTTGTGCTTTGGTTTCTGGCATCACAAGTTCCTGATGAAGGGCCTTGCTTTAGCACGGCATTGGTTCAGATTAGCCTCTGACTTCTTGCAAGTAGCTGAGACGTTGGTCATTTATTTGCAGCCAAAGAAAATTTTTGTTTGCCACCCTGCATCCCTCTTTCTGTCCTTGTGGATTTTTTAAAATATTTCTGTCTTGAGGAGAAGGTGATTTGCCTTCTTGACTTCTCAAGGTTCCTTCTTCTTTAGGATACAGCAGCCATGATGCCTGCATTAAGTGGAGCTATTGTAAATAACAATCTGTCCTGCAGATAAATGGCAGCTCTTCTGTAGTCAGCCTCCACAAGCTCATAGGAACAGAAGAGCTCTGAAGTACTTCCTTAAGACTCTGGAGGACACTATATGGACAAAAGAATGTTACCTTTTCCAGGCTTGTTCCCAGCGCCTCTTTCCTGCCTGGAAATGGACATGGGAGTCCCCCATGCACACCCTGAAGATTGTGCTGTGGAGCCTGGTGTGGATGCCCTTGTGCTCCCTAGGGTGTAGAGGGAAGAGGGGCATTGGAGTGCGATGGATCTTGGCTTAGTTGGTTAGTTGGTGTAAAAGTTGTGGATGGCAATAACTGAAAAGGTTGAGGAGCTGCTTAGTCCTGGTACTTTCTTCCCGCAGCATTTAGTTTCTGGACCAGTGTATTAGCCTTTCAGTTTGGGAGGTGTTTGTTCAAATACTGACTGATTTAAAAGCAAGGAGTTTTGGATGAGCAGGAAGAATAAAAGAAGGAAACCTTATGCTTTTTCCCCCTTCCCAATGTTATTCAGCCCTTCTAAGCATGTGATAGTACAGAAGGTACCTCTTCAACAGGGGTGTCAGTCAGGAGGTGGCCAAGGTTTTTAATGTGTCAAATGATAGGAGTTATGTCTGGTTGAACTACTGTTAACTAGAACCCCATTGCCATTCTTAAAATTCCTTTTGTTGTCATGAAAGAATATATTTTAAAAATCCATTGTCTTGCATTTAGGATAGCAAATACTCCTGTGCTACCTGAGAAGTAGGAGGGTAACAGTGTTGCTACATATGAGGTTGTCTTTAATTTCTCTGGATTGCATGAATTCATATATTAGGCTCATTTTAATCTGTAGCATATCATGCTGCAGGTAGAAGAGACACTTAATTTAACATTCTAGATCAAAGCTTGCAGGGTATGCAGATTGTCAGATGTGTGCTCATACTCAGTAACATGCTTCTGCTTAACATACACAGGTAAGGTTGATTACAAATAAAGATTGTTCTTCACCATATGATTGTTCTAAAATTTTCACCAAGTTTGGAATCCCCTCTCAACTTTATGTCCTGGGTCACCTTTCCTGAATTGAGCTGCAGCTGTTCTTTGTATGCCCAGGTGATGCAGTGAGTTACCAGCTCTGTAAAATCAGCAGAAATCATGCAATTTCAAGCATGATGGACATCACCTGAATTGATTGTCAGATTTGACCAGACTGTTACAGTGATGTCACTGCATAAGTGATCATCACCGTGTCAGAATGGAGACCCTGGATATTCTACTGAGGTAGTGGACTCATCACATACTTAGTTTTACTCCGTAGATGTTAAAGTATTGACATTCTCAGTGGAAAATGCTGGCAAAGCACCTGAGCCTTTGACTGCCTGCCAGTAATCCTGAGTGGTGCTGTTATCTACAATTTGAATGTTAGTCTCTGTGTGTTTGCCAGCTGATAACTCACTTTGTCACCTTTCTGCATATACTTCTGAGTAGCTGACTTTATTTCATCAAAACTTTGTCAAAAAAACAGAGTATAAATTCTGAGTCTTAGGTAAAGCTGATGAAACCTAAGATCTGTCTTTCATGCCCTTCCAAGGCCAAGATGGAAGTAAATTCTAATATCCAGTAAAGAGGATTCTGTGCTCCTGCTGTATTAGAAGCAGCCAGAAAAGCTCTCTGCTAAGATAAAATCTTTTTCAGGAGTTCGGATATAGCTCCTGAGGACTGATCCTGTGTGCACAGCTTTGGTCAAGTTTCTCCTCACAAAACTCTGTGTTTTGGTGCAGACACTGAACTTTAAAGTTTTTAGGCTTCTTCATATTTGACTGTATTTAATAGTCTCAGATTTAATGTTGATAACCCATTTTGGAGTGAGATCCTGAGCTTCTTTCTACATTTGTAGTGTGATCACTTTTAGGGGAGTTGCATTGGCTGGCTCTAAGACAGACCCTTGCTGCACCTGTGAGCCTCAAACAGCTTCAGTTCAACTTTCTTGTCTTCTGCTTGTTGCATTCCTTGCTGCCCTGGGTGACCTTTCATCACGGGAGCTGTCCTTTCCACCCTGGCTTCTGCTGACACTTGGGCACAGGACTCAGCCTCATCTTGAGGAGCATCCACACTAAGTTGTGTGGACCTTGTGCTTACATGTAAGAGTGTTAATGCCCTGTTCCAGCTGAAAGCGTTCAGGACAGGAGCAGGGCTGCCCTATTCCAGCTGTCCTGCACTCGGGGCGTTGCAGAAAGCTCAGAGCAGCCCTGTCCAGGCGAGTCATGGGGATGTTGTGTTTGTTCTCAGTGTTGTATGCTGGCAGCCTGGCACGGCTGGGGCCTGGGGAGCTCTGCACAGTCACTCTTGTGTCCTTTCTGTGTTGGTCCCATTCTTTGGTGTGAGCCTGCTCTGTTCTCCACAGAGTCAGTGCTGCTGTGGCTGCTGGCCTTGAGGCTTTGCTGGGATTGTTCTGTCTGTGGGTTCAGCCTAGGACAGCCTCTTTCTTCCATACCCTCCTGCCACTGTTTGTTCCTCTCCGTTTCCCAATTTTTTACTGCTTAAGCAAGTTGGCCCAGCTGTAAGCTGTGTGATGCTTAATTCTCACAGCAGGAGGACAGCCCTGAGTTGGCCAGCAGATGCAACACTGCCTGTCTGTTTGGCTTTAAGGCCAAATTGTGAAGATAAGCCCTTAGGGAAAACCTAAAGTAAAAATTGATTTTTAGTTTGCTGTGGATATGGTGCAAGTCAGAAGAAATCTCTGTGTGTTCTTTAAGGCAGTGGAGCAATTTCCCTCAGCCTCCACCTGCTCACGTTTGAGCATTGTTGAAAAGGCTTTGTTACTACCTAACAGTAGACAATAAAGTACAAAAAAATCAACAAAATCTTACGTTTATTATTGAAGTCCCATCTTCTCTGGGAGCTGGTGAGCAGTCATATTTTGAGAATGAATACATGCTGAGGCAGAAGGCTTTAAGAAGTTATCTTTTAGCTGGTTTTCACATTTTTCTAGCTCTATTTATTGATTGTTATGACCTGCAGAGGTCTTGCAGGCCCACTTGGGGTACTTTAGGTGAGCCATGTGAGGTGAGTAAATACAACAGCTGTGACGCAGGGGGAAGACTGCTGTTCTTACAGATGCATCCCTGTGAATGCACTTGTGCTGTTTTTTTGGGGTTTGAAGCTAGTTAAGTGTTGACATAATATTTTTAAGGAAATAAAAAAAAATCCTGTTACCTGGCATCTTTAAACCAAACTTGGGGCATCCTTGGCAAACTCCGATGACTTTGAAATGTCCCAGTTGAACTAAGTGGAAATCCTATGAGTATGGCTGGGATGGTATGGGATTCTGGATGCTGTGCTGCTGGAGGAGTGAGACAAATCACCTGGATATTGCTGGATGGTAAATGATTGTTCTCTCAGAATCTAAACTTTTCCTTTGACACCAAAATGGTAAATGTCAAAGTAGGCTTCTTCTGTCTCTTTAGGTGCTTCAATGCAGGAAAAAAATCAGCATAAATGTTGACATCTAAACTGTCGAGCTTAATTTTTATGGGTAAGACTCATTGAGGTGAATCCTTGACAGTTGTTTTGAGGATCTTTGAGGTTGAGAAAGAGAGCGCAGTATCTTCTGCTTGCATTTGGAAAGACTTTATTTTAAAGGCAATTAACACTGCAGCATAAAGCTGGGGGCACCAGGAAAACAGACTGGCTGACAGTGTAACAGAGCTTGACTTCTGAGCAAAATAGCATCAATGTGAAGTAAACAGATAACCTGAGTTTGGCTGGGTTTTGTTCAGAAGGTTAGGACAGCAGTTCTCAAAAACATCAACTGTGTGGCCATCATTTGACAGAGGGGGCTCCTTGACATCCTATAATATTTCAACTTTGCATATGAAATCGCAATTATTTTCTGTTTGCTTTGGCCACACGTAGTCACAGAGGGGGGAAATGTCCCTGTGTGAGGGCTCATGCCCTGAGTGGCACAGTGTGGACTCAGCCTGTCACACTGTCGTGGTTGAGCTGGGGTTAGCTGTGACACTGCTGTTGTAAGGCTTGGAACACCAACCTTTGCAGAGTTATTTCAACTGGTGCATTTCCATCATATTACTGCAATCAAACCCAAGGCTGTCGGCCCTCTAAGTGATATTGCAGGTGCTTAATATACGAATTATCTACTCCTGTGGTTTTAAGGAGCAAATATGACAGCATGCCTCTGAGGAATTTTTTTGCAGACGTTCAAGTTACTTGTTATCCTGATGAGGTATTGTTCACATATTTTCTTTTTCCATGCTTGAACTCTTCCTTTGTCTTTTCATTATTACCAGGAATAAATCTGTGGCTTTTATACAGTAGTTATTTTCTCAGAAGCCAATTTTATATCTCACCTGAAGTCACCCTACTTCTTGTTTTATGGCATTGCAGCATCTCTTGGTGATGCCCAAAAGAGCGGCTTATGTAGTTCCAGTGTCAGATAAATACTGTAAACCAATGGAATCAGATAGATGGCACTTGTGTTTGGCCTTGCCTTGCCTTCTCTTCTGCCATTTCCATGGCAGGGTTTGGCCGGTGGGCCACACTTCAGGGCAGAAGTGTGGTGTTCTCCCAGTCATCTGTTTTTGTCTGGTTGGCCTTTAATCCTTTTGGTTAATACAGTGTTTGTTTTGGTATGCTGCCTGTAAGTGGGGCTTTTTGTATGTGATATTTTGAGACAAAAATATATGGTCTTGCCAGGTATTGGCAAGGACAAGCTGAAGGATGGAGAGTGTTGGTACCTAGAGTACAGGCAAGACTGGGTGCAGCAGAACAGAACTTGCCATTTTGTCTGCAAGGGGAAACAGGGCATTTTTGGGGTTGGGGAAGGAGTAGACTGTTGTTCCTCACTCCGTTGCTGTGTCTCTGGGGCTTGCTGTCTGTACACCCTGCTTGCCATGACAAGTCAGGAATGTATTTCGGAAAAGACCATCTGTGACATAACACTGATCATCTCTCTTTTGTTTTTACTCTTCACTTCATGAGATGAGTGTTTTTCACCTCTCTGAGGTACTGCTTTGGGCCGTGCTCAGACCTAGGTGGGTGGGAGGTGCTGCATTCATGTGTGTTTGGCCTGCAAACTGATGGAGAGGGGAGTTCAAAGTTGTTATGCACAAAGACCTAAGTCCTCTCTAGAACCCTTCTACGCTGCCAGAATGGTAAGTACCTCCACTGTAAGCGCCAGGCAGTGAGAATATTGGAAAAGCCCACACCTGAGCTCTGGAGTACAGTTATATAGCAATTTAACAAATAAATCACAGTTACACAGTGTGCCAGAGTTTATGTAATCTCAGCACACTTGGCATCCTGGTCTTTGTTTTCTGCTTTTCTTTTCTGTAGAAAGAATGTTTGTGTGCACATGCAGAAAAAAAATACGCATGTGTGCATAAATGGGGGTGTTTTATCCTCAAAACGTTTGGGTTTTTTCTGTTTCAGTGTTGTTGAAGTGTGTGCAAAAGGAGTATGTACCTACATTTTAAAAATGAGCAAATTGTTTTAAACTTACACAATGTAATGTCCCCTCTTTTTTCTGTCTTACCTGATAGCGATAACCTGCTACGAAGAGCTGCATGCCAAGAAGCCCAGGTAATGCCGTTTAAAGTAATAAAATTAGATTAAAATCTCCCTCTTATCTTGGTTGTGCAGGGCTCCTGAGATTTTCCCAGCAGGCCTTTCCTACGTGACAAGCCTTATAATGATGCCATCTGCGTTCTTTCCCTTAATGCCCAGGGGTGCACAGGGGTTCTGCCCCTTGCGTGCCCTGGCTGCTGCTGCAGGGGAGCGCAGCCTTATCCTTGGGCTGATCTCAGTCACTGCTGGAGCTACCCAGACCTCCCCTGCTGCACGTGCAATTGCTCTGTGCCTGTAAACTTCTGGTAGGCAGATGATTTGTTGATAAGAGTGGAATCCCAGCCCCACCAGGGAGGGGTCTGGGCAGAAGCAGCACAAACCGCTTTGTGTCAGTGCTCAGCTGCAGAGACCTTGCCCTTGTCTGTTTGACCCTGAGTGACTTTATCAGGGGTGCCAGCTGTGATGACTGACTGACCCAGCTCTTTTGGGACCCATGTACGGGGAACTTAATGGGGACAGCCTGGTTGCTGATCAGTGACAACAAGGCTGCTGTTAGGGGGGAGAGTTATCCTCTCAGGGCACTGACTGTTGCATTTCAGAGTTTGTGGCCTGCCTGGGCAAACAGCAGTCAACAAACTCCCATACTCTAATATTCCCACAAAGAAATCTTGTCCTTAATAAGCAGTCTTCTGGAGGTGTAAGTGCTGCTGCCCATGGATGACATCACTTCTGTAGGATTTTGAGAGTTTTTACCTCCCACAAATAAAGTTTATTCTAAACCTGTTTTTTCATGACAGATCTTTGACATTTTGCAGGGTGTAACACTGCTGCCGTCATTGCTACGTACAGGGGCCTGCGTAAAATGTTCAAAATTATTTTTCTCGGTAGAGAATTGTTGTGCACCTGAATTACCCCAATTTCAGCCTGTCTGCTGTTGAAAGATTTTCATAGCAACTTGTCTTGTGTAACGGATCTTCATGCCAGAATAGATAGGTGTAAGGGAACTCACTGCTCATGAAAAAACAAGGAAGATCTTTCCCTGAAAATACTACTTTCATAAACCAGACTTGTAATTTCGGAGTCTTATGTTTTCAATATTCATTTTTACTGCATAATAACAGAGTGATAGAAGTTTTTTATATCCCAAAAAACAGCTGTTAATACCTCAGTATTTGAAGCATGCTGACCAAATTAAGCCAATTTTTTTAAAAGGAGCTGATGAAGTGGTTTGTGTGTATTGTCATAATGTGTAAGTGCTAAGGAAAAGACTGGTACCAGCAGATAGTTCCGTTTTGGAAATCCTGAATTTCCAATTTCTTTAATTCAGTTATTAAGTGACAGGTTCTATTCCATTATGGCTTATTCTTACAAATGAAAATACGAAAGCACTGTCAGTAGAGCTTCCTGCAATTTTAGTGGTTAAAGCCTGGGAAAATGTCCTGCAGAGACTCCTGCATTAGAAAGGAATGAACCAGAAAGCCTAGTAATCAATTCTTGCTGCAATTTCCATTCTCACTGATGTGTCAGTGCCAAATAGTGCTTGAAAACACACAGCAGTACTGCATTAAGGCATTAAGTGTCTGGTACGTTCTTCAGAATAACAGCAATGTAAAATTGTTTGGAAAATGCTACTTGCTTTTATAGTGCTGTATATAAGTAGTGGAAAAAAATAGAGGCAAACTCACCAAAGGAAAAGTTTAGTCTGAATGAGGTGTGTGTGAAGTTCTTACCATTTTTACATTGGATTTTTAGGTTTTCAAGCCTGTTGCATTATCAGATTGATGAGGGAGCTGCCTTCCTGAGAAAGTATCCACCACAGCAGTATTTCCTGCAAAGGATCTGTCATGTGTGTCTGAATTTAAATACCAGTTTATGATGACAGCCTTGGTGTGGCAAACGATTATGGAAAGATTCTACAAGAAAGAACCTATTAATCATATTTTTAACATTTTACGTCTCTGTCTCTGGAATAAGTTAATGTCAGCTGACTTGAACTTCCTTGGCAAATCAGTCTTGCTGATTGACCGTGTTGCTGAACTCTGGGCACATGTTAAAGAGATGCTGTTTACCTGGCAGTTTACTCAAAGGAATTTCAATTCACTCAAAGGATAGTTTTCTGTAAAAGAACGTAGTTTCTTTGCTGATATTCATAAAGCACTATAAAAGCTTTGTATAAAAGGGCTTTTCATAGTTATAAAATAGTGATTGTCATTTTAAAAATAAGTTCAGAAATACAATACCTAGAAGTGTGCATTTGACAAGAAAATGAAAAAGGCATTGACTTACCTATTAATTATACCTTCATATATATATTTAATAACCATTTTTATCTTATGACTGTTAGTTGTCTTATGTTCTGCTCTGAAAGACTTCTAGAATATCGCATTATTATTTTTTTATTTCCTGTCTTAGAAATCAGCATTTGCTTTAGAAATGCCCCTGTATGTAACATAAATGTCTAAGTATATTACATAAAGAAGCAATTATGTCATTACTAATAAAATCTTTTTGAGCCTTGTTGGGTTGTTCAGAGCCTTGTTAGATTGTTTGGAGCATGCAAATACATCATATTGTGCCCCCTAAGCAAATAATTAGTTGTTTCTAACAGCTGTAACATGCTAGAGGTCCCCTATTCCCCAATTCCCACCCAACAATTGCAATATAATAAGTTGGTCTGTTTTCCAGCTAATCTTTGAGTAAAGCTAAAGAGCTATTGATTTGTTTCACTTTCTTTGAAGATTTCTTTACTCTCAGCAACTTCTCTCATCCTTTTTCTTTCCTGAAGAAGAAATTCAGATATTTTAAGCAGCACAGCCAGCTGTACCCTTCTTTAAATTGAGGTTTCCTGAGCAAAGTTTGCAAGTGGAATTAATAATAAGTTTGAACAGCTAACAACCACTAAAATGTCCTCTTCTTTGTGTACAGTATCACCTCTTTCAATATAAAAATTCCTTCTAGGGAGTTAACTTCCAAGTTAAAGGGGAAAAAAAGGCCAGGGACAGTTGACTGGGCCATGTTTAGCATAGTAGTCTTTGATTCCTACTCTTTCTGGGGCTTCTGGATGGTATTGCTGAATACCTTGTATTCCTTGTGTTCAAATCCAGTTTGATTTGGTGTGTTAGTGAGGATGCCTTTAAGTGACCTTCTAGAGGCTTACAGAGCAGATGTAACATGCGTGGAAGTTTTGCATTTCCTTGTCTGTGCTGAACAGCTTTGGAAATGGGTACAAAGTGCAAGAGGCTTTGTGGAGGAACTCTCAAAGAATTTAAAATTGAGACATCTCTTCAGAATTGGATTAAAAGTTGAAGAGGAATTGAATGATTTTTATAGAGAGAGATTAGTTTAAAAAAAGTGTAAGAAACAGTGGACTTGCTTATAGGTCAAGGCAGATTCTCTTGTAATTATCTTTCCTGTCTTCAAAAACTGAAGCATAGAAAATACTAAAATGAGTAGAAGAGATAGAGGAATTAAAGTTCAGAAGTTGAAAAGAATGCAGAAAGAAGGTGGCAGGCAGGTGTATGAGAATTACATAAGGAAAGAAAATCCAGCAACCTTGGAGTCAAGGAGAGCTCCCTGGATCTCTGCCCATTGCAGAAAACCAAAGGTTGACAAAAATGAAATGGTGGTGGAATTGTAAAAATGAACTAAAGAGTACTTATGACAGTGATGTGAGCTGCTGCTAA
>VYZR01002488.1:3908-16804 GCA_013400675.1 Oxylabes madagascariensis | reverse complement strand
TCTTCTGTGGGTTTAGCACAAAGACACTTCAGCTGTCATCTGCAGACCTTAATCCGAGGTGTGACTGCTTTTCCAAGTCGGAACAATAAAATCCTATGTAAGAATCCCATGGCCCTTTCTAGAATGCTGACTGCCTATGCCTAGCTATGTCAACAGTTTATGTAATAAAGGATTGTATGGGCCTAATTGAGCCTTTTATACAACTTTGTCCTGTGGGATTAAAGATGGCAAACCAGACATATTTATGCGAGTAATATATATATGTATTTTAATTTATGATGATGATTAGACTAAAAGATTTCAATCAAACCTGTGTCTGTACTACACAATATAGACAGTTATAACTGAAATCCCTGCTGCCTATGCCTACCTTAGGTCTTACAATTTGTCACTAAAATCCTGGTTTGAGTTGCCATGAGATACTGCAGGCTCTCTTAAATAACAATATTTTCATTTTACTTTTAGAAACAGACTTGGGGACTCTCTAGCTTCCTGGGACACGAGTCTGTCTGTGCATGTGTAGTCAGCTTTCTCATTAAAAGACTAGAAGCTGTAAAAAGGCAGAATTTCGAGAAATTGGTATAGAAATATATACTGTGACAGACTGGATTGCAAAGAGGTTTTGGATTTCTTCCTTGGGACTTTTTTTTTCTTTTCATTCTATAGTTATTTTTTCATCTGGATTTGAAGCTGGGAGTGAAAGTTGGGAGTGGCTTCTTTCTGGGATTGTGCATAACTGTCTTGCGTAATTTACAACGGTGGATGATAATGCTGCCTTTCTAGAAAAGAGATAAGACTTTAGTTGTACCATGCACTTATGTGTAATTAGTTAATGCAGGTGTTATCTGGTGATAGTTTCTTTTTTTTAAAAAAAGATTCGAAAATCTAACAAGTGTGCACAGCACACGTAAATAATCCCTGCCAATAAAATCCTCCAGAATCAGTAGCCTCAACTGAAGTCACAGGTTACTGTTGCTACTACTTTCTCCCCTGAGACTTTTTTCATTTTGGACAAAATGCTCTGTTGTGTGCAGTCTGACAGCTTTTCTTGCAGTGTTTCCTGGAAAGCTCCCATTTTGGAGTGAGAGTAGCCTTCTAAACCACCTATTACAGTTGTTAAGCTTTAGAGTCAGTACTGCCCTGTATATATTTATCAGGTCCCTAGAGATCTCTTTACATAGATGTCAGTCATTTTACCAAGAAGCAGCTTTGAATCCTAATGAAACTTGCACAATCATATCTGAAAGTAATGTCAAATAAATGTGGTTCCAGACCCCAGTACTGGCTATTGCTTTAAACCAATCACCAGCTGAAATCTGCATGGAAAAAAAGGACAAAAAATAACCCAAAATAAGCTTTATTGCAAGGAAAGTGTTGTCTTACTGATACAAATGTTCAAGAGAAAAAGCTTTTTTTCTTAAAACATCTCTTTTCAAAATCCCCAAACTCAACAAAAGAGAAGAAAAATCACTGAGTTTAACTTGGTATTGTCTTTGGTCAGCACCTACATGCAACTGGAACAATCCTGGATGTGCTCTGGCTATTTTCACATGTGAGATTTTGTTGCATGGCCAGTTAAAGGCACCAGCGGTAACAGAAAACACCACTGAGACATACACTTAACACATGACAGTACAAAATGTAAAAAGAAAAAAAAATCACTAAAGTAAACTAAAACTCAAGTCCTTGTACAATCACCTTTCTTACAGAACAAGCTATGATAAAATGAGGTGTGTATAACTACAGCATTAATGAGATTTCTAACCAATGGAACTTCAGATACATAACTTGCCTCGACTGCGCTGCAATAATTAAGTTTGCAGGTGTGGCAGTCCTGACACAGCACTCAGGGCTCAGGAAATGCACCCTGGTTTCGAGCCAGCACGAAACAGAGTGAAACATTCTCTTCTAAGAGACATTTCCTTCAGCTGCCTGCAGGAATTAATGCCAGATGTGGAGCACCCTTTCTGAGCATGAGGTGTGGTTGCCTGTGTTGGCTCATGAGGTCACTGTGGGAAGGGCAGCACAGTTCAGTTCTGCAGTTTTAAGGGGATTAAAAACAGTCCAGGTATTTTGCTACAGGGCTTGTGCCTCCTCCGCTATTTGCTGTGAATGATTCAGAACACAATCCCATTGAGCTGTTGTGAAATATGATCTCTGCAGAGACTGATACTGTGATACTTGTCTTCTATGACTTTTTTTTTTCCCATTTCTTCCTTTCTTAGTTCTCATTTGCAACAGCACTTCAGAATATCTTACTACATGAACAGTTTACAATATCTCATTTCAGAATATCCTACGACACTGATCTTTCAGCTCTGATATATTTTAGAATTACTTTTATACTGTTTGGATGCTTGTCCAAGTACAAAAGAAAACATCTTTCAAATCTACTTAATTTTTTCTTGATTAAGAAATTACCTCAAAAATCTTATAGCTCAAATTTATAAAACTAAAGAAAAACAAGCAAATTTCCCTTTTTGTTTACATATTTTGTTATTTCTCCATATATTACTGCATTAAAAATAAATAAACTTCTATAATTTTTTTCATTAGGAACTATAGCAAAATACCCAAAGTGTTACAGACTGCCAACAAGAAAAAGAATAGCTCACATTTTTGTGCCATTTAGTGCCATATGATGACTTCTTGAACTTTAGTTTTTTTAATATACTTTAAATCGAGGTTATATAAAAGATACAGTAACCATGATTTGCCCTTGTAATAGAAGTTTTGCAGTGGCAGAGTTTTAAGTCACCCCCTTGGAAGGGCAGCTGTGCAGTCTCGGCAGGATGGAAAGGAAGGGCTCTTCCCCCCTGCCCTCCTTGTCCAAAATACACTTTTCCAAAGCAGATTGGCTTTGAAAGGCAGATGCTCTCAGGTGTGTAGACAGGACAGAAGTGGCTAAAGAACAGGACCACAGCTAATAGAGGTGCACCCACAGCCTCACCCTGAGGGCCTCCCCTAGCTCCCCATGGAGGCAGCTGTCCTCATGGCTGTTCTCCAGCTGCTCCATCTCCTTCTCCTCGTACAGGGGCATGCTGGTGATCTCCAGGGTGTGGAGCCCGGGCGCTGCCCTGCCCCTCACGGCGTGCAGATAGCTGGTGCCGGCCCTCCGGCGGATCTGGAAGGTTCCATGTTCGTTGCCATGGGAGATGACGTAGCGCACACGGTGCCTGAGAGCCGGCAACAGCTCCAGGATGTGCTCCTGGCTGCCCAGCCTGGACATGTCCACGCTCATCTTCAGGGGACTCTCTGAGTCCAGGCTTCCTGAGCTCATCTGCTTCAGCTGGAGGAGGAAAGAGTGTTTAGAGTGGGAGAGAGGAATAATCAGTTTCTTCCTCGATTCCATACAACGCACCCTGTAAATCCTAAAGGCATCATATAGGCCTTGCAAGGACAATGAACAGGCTCCGACTTCAGATTACTTTGAGAACCTGTTTAACTTCAAGCTTGCAAAGGGGTCACGTAGAGGAGTGTTACGAACAAGCATTTGAGCTCACTTAAAAAATCATCAGGGTATCAGCAAAAGCCAGATTTGATTTTCAAGGCTAAGACCTAACAAGGATTTCTCAGACTGCACTGTAGCCTAGAAAGGAGGAGGAGAGAATGCACCACCACAAGGAGAAATGTGTGTTTACTGTGTTTACACACAAGATTCACGGTTTGTATGTTCTTATGACCAACAGAAACAATACAGAAATGCATTTCACAACACTGCATGGAAATTTCCTGAAACCTTCTCTGAAAATTCCACACTGTACCAGTATGTAATGCAACCAATAAAGCATAGTGAAAAATAAGGAAAATTTTTGGACAGGTGCAAGTAATGCAGTAAATACTTGAACCCCACAGATGATGATAGTTACTAAAAAGTGTTTCTTTTTTCACACAGTTTATATGGATGTCACTGTTACTGCCCAGGAAAGTCTAGAAACTGAGAGGGTTAATGGTATTTAAAAAACATAATAACAAGATGTAATAATTACAAACTAGATACGAGTTCCTATAACTTACCATTATATGCACACAAAATGCAGTAAGAAAAAAGAAATCTGAAGTGTAATTCTCTGAAAACTTCATCAATTCTGTAAATATTGGACTTCGATCAGACAGCTCTAATCTCCCACCTCTATGAGCAACTATGGAACAGGCACCAAGACTAAAATGATTTTCTGCAAGGAGATCTGTTTAGCTGTCCCAGACCATAAATGCTGTCCAACCTCCTCCTGGCAGCAGAACATGCTGAAGACATGTCCAGTTTCCCTGGTCTCTGTAATTAAAGGAGAATTACTTCCCTGAATGTACTCTGAGGAACTAGACCACATCTCACACTACAAAGGAATCTTTGCAAGCTTTAAAAACTTCATCCTTCAAGCTGTTGATGCGCTTCTTATCATCAAATTATTACTGCCAGCAGGACTTAGGTGAAGCAGGGGGAGAAAAGAGATTCTCACCATTGAATGTGGCCTGTTTAAAAATTCTCTCCATTAACTACTGGTGTCATATCTCTGAAAATACCTCGAAAAACATTACAGTGCTTTTTTATCTTGCTACCTACAGTGTTAGCACTTCTCTTCTTCCTGCTGTCTTTTTTGGAGTAGCCATTGATTTTGCACTCATAACACACTTCAGGAGACAAAGCATTCTCTTTATCAGCATCTCCATCCAGTGGCAGGTACTGGCCTTTGTTAAATCCCATCCCTGAGAAACAGTGTCTGTGGAATGAAAACATGTGTTTTAGTTACTCCTTGCAGTTTTATGAACTTTCCCTGCCAAATGGAGTGTGTTTAACCTGTGCCACAGTGTCTGTATCCTCTTCCTTGCCCTTTCCTCAGCAGGAGGGCTGTGCATTAATTTCCTTCACACTATAATGGCTTAATGAGGGAAATGCAAACACTGGCTGAAGGCTTTTAGCCTGATCAAATTTTCATTTACAAGTTCTGCAGAGAAACTGAACAAAGTCAGCTTGCCCTGAAGTTTGGGGACTACAGAATTTACCCATTGTTCTGTACCAGAACAATGTTAAATTGTGTTTAATGTTCCAGATTGATCAGGGATACTTAAACCCGTTAATTATCTCAGTACACATAATACCTATCCTTATGCATTATCAAGACCCACTGAGCAGGTCTGTGAAGAAATTCATGTGCTGATACTGAGGGAGAAAGCAGAACTTGTTGATTAATGTTATTTATGTGCTACATTTAAAATTAATGTCATGTTGCATGTACAGACGTTTTAGTTTTCTCCTAGTATCTGGATATTTTGCACAAAACTAGAAAGGACTTAGCAGCTTGCTCTTCATTTGCACCTCTGCACCTTCTGAATGTATCTGGTGAATGGCTGCGTGGAGAAACTTACCCCTGTCCAACTCTGTAATAGCCAGGTGGGCAGCCACAGAGATAACCACCCTCAGTGTTGGAGCAACCGTAATTGCAGGGGTTCTTGGCAGAAGAGCACTCATTCACATCGTGGCAGGCATGGGAGAACTGGTCATAGGAGAATCCAGATGGGCAGACACACCTGTAACTTCCCAGGGTGTTATAGCAAGAAGCAGAGCCACAAGTGTGAGGATTGGAGCATTCATTTTCATCTGGCAAGCAAACACAAAAATATTGGTGTTTTCTAGTCTGAGACAACAGGTCAGCATGACACAGCTAATAAATCAGAACAATTGCAAGTCCCATGGCTCTGTTACATCCTTGACCTCATCATACTACAAAGACTTGGTTTCTGAAAGAGAAAAGGAGTATCATCTTCACTTGTGGGTTTTAAGATATAGAGAAGATGACACCTCCAGTCAGTGTGACTTGATTTGGTTTCAGGGAAAAAAAAAAAAAGAATAAAAAAGGTTATGGTATGGAAAGTCATGTTTTGGTAGCTGGTATCATGGTTATTCTATTTCTCTAATCAACGTATTTCTCTAAAACCTGTAGTTTTTGCTCACCAAGTTATCTTCACCTCAGTGTTTCTCACCAAGACCACTTGTGAATGCTTTGCCACTCCTGCCTGCAGTCAGTTGGAGGGTTATTCTTTTGAGGACTATAATTTACAGAAACTTAAGCTGGTTTGGGTTTTTGGGGGAGCTGCTCATTGTGCGTTCTGTCACTCTCACCCCAGTCCTTTGTTTTCTTTGCTGAAAAGCAGTATTAAGTCAGGAGTGATCATGGTGATTGGGACATCAGAAAAACTGGCTGGTGTGCTACTTCATGTTAAAATGGGTAGAATAAACTAATTTTTATGTACAGAATCAGGACAGTAAAATCAGCCTAAAAGAAATGTATGGCAGTGCTCATAGTCATGCTCTGATTCTGATACCACTGACAGAAAACCACGAAAGCAAAAAGCAAACCTGAAAAGGTAAATATTTTTTATTGGTCTTTGTGAACAGCACTGGATGACATTGTTTCTGTGTATTGTTTTTTATTAAAAAAAGAAAATCCCACATTTTGTTTTGTATATGGTATACCTTAGTTCATGAACCACAGACAATAAATGATGGATTGAATGAACTAAAGCTAAACAGAACTCCTGAGCTTCCTAATTTGTCCCATTCCCTCCACAAAGAACTAATGCTGGTCTTAAGATTGTATTTTGGAAGTAGGAAACCCTTAACAGTTTTGTTGATTTTTTTTCTCACTGTTTGCTTTAGTGCTATTCTGTAGCATTCTTAAAAATGTTTTTTTATGCTTGTTTGTTTTTATGGCAGGTATGGTTTTTTAATGCTTTTTTCCTCAACAGAGGTATTTACATTGCTACTTTCAAGAATTCAATGAACATTCAATGATGGGGATTTTTCACAGAAGAAACAGGTCAGAATTTAGACCTTTCTAGGAAAGCTAATTGTCACAGAGAGTTTCAAAAGGTTGAGCGTGTTTCCTTGCTACCTCCTGTCATTGATTTATGTTGGCAATAGTAAGTGTACAGAAGGAGTGGAAGACAGATAAAAATGATTTTTGTTTGCACACTCTCTTCTGCTCATTCTTACCCTTGCCTGGTATTGTCCCTGTGAACACTCTGATACATTTTCTGTTTGAATGCATCCTGTGCTGTTTGTTTCCTTACCAACACACTGATTCCACTGGTAGTGCTGGATAAATCCTTCTGGGCACCCACATCGGTATCCACCTAGGATGTTCTGACAGCCATGCTGGCACCTATGGTTTCCATCACATTCATCCACATCTGTGCGTTCAGAAGGGAAGCAGAGCATGACATAGGATTACACCCACTGCCAAACACTGGTGGATCAGAAGTTTGTTATGACCCAGCTGTGTGCTCTGGCAGCCCAAGAAGCGAAATCTGAGCTGGGCTGAGCCCCAGCGTGGGCAGCAGGGGAGGGGGATTCTGCCCCTCTGCCCCCTCAGCTGAGACCCCACCTGCAGAGCTGCCCCAGCCCCGGGGCCAGCACAGGAAGGAGCTGGAGCTGCTGGGGCCAGGCCAGAGGAGGTCCAGGATGGCAGAGGGATGGAGCAGCTCTCCTACAAAGACAGATCGAGAAAGCTGGGGTTCAGTCTGAAGAAAGGAAGGTTTCAGGGAGACCTTAGGGGCCCTTCCAGTGCCAAAAGGGGCTACAGGAGAGCTGGAAAGGGCATGTAGTGATGGAACAAGGAAGAATGGCTTTAAGCTGAGGAAGGGTAAATTTAACCTGGATATATGGAAGAAATTCTTCCCTGTGAGGGTGGTGAGGCCCTGGCCCAGGTGCCCAG
Source organism: Oxylabes madagascariensis (assembly GCA_013400675.1). Classification (NCBI taxonomy): domain Eukaryota; kingdom Metazoa; phylum Chordata; class Aves; order Passeriformes; family Timaliidae; genus Oxylabes; species Oxylabes madagascariensis. The sequence continues at coordinate 9,092 of VYZR01002488.1, read as the reverse complement.
AGAAGCTGTGGCTGCCCCTGTATCCCTGGAAGTGTCCAAGGCCAGGCTGGATGGGGCGTGGAGCACCCCAGGACAGTGGAAGGTGTCTCTGCCCATGGCAGGGGGTAGAATGAGATGGACTTTAAGGTCCCTTCCAATTCAAGTAATTTTGTTGTTTCATGACTTATGACAGAGGAGTACAGTTGTAAGATAGAAAGACCATGCAGGTTGTTCTTCTGGAAAGCCTGGAAGTCAACTCAGTGCTTTTTATCAGTAATCTGATTTGAGCTCTTGAGCCTTTTCAGTACCCAAATCTGGAGAACAAACACTACTCCTGGTAAACCCACATGTTGATGTCTTAGTGTAATGCTTAGAATTTGAGGGATTTTGTAATTTCAGTTTTAAACCAACCACTTAAGGATAAGCTTTCAGTTTTGTGAAACATACTGTAGTGTTTGAATGTCAAATTTGGATGTCTTTGCAGTTGAAAATAAAAAGCCACATAAAAAGTCTGTGAGACAAGTGTTAGTAAAAGGACATAGCCACAACCATCCCACCCTCCAAATTCTAAAAACTCAGACATCTTAAATTGTATCTTCTATAGGAAATAAATAGATTGTAAGCAACCTAATTTTTAAGGTACAGGATGCAAGTCTAGCAGAAAAAATACTTCTTTGTTTTATAGGCACACCAGGACATATGCACTTTATGAGAATGAAGTAAACTGACAAGAGATACATCATAGCATCAAAGAGATACATCAAAACTTCTAGCTGCGTATATTCTGGACTGCTGTTCTAGAAATAGGCTCTAAATATCAATTTCTGTTTCAAATGCTCTATCAGAGGTGTTGGTATTTTGAAAGTCACAAATTTCTTTACGTATGTTCTAGTATTTTTAATTCTTAGCAGCCAGGTGACCTTGCACTGCCTTTTATTTTCTTCTTTGAGGCCCACTGAGAAGTCTGGAGCTCTCAGGGATTTCCTGACTAGGGCTTCCCCTTAAGCCAATAGAGGGAGATAAAGCTCATCAATATAACCTGCATTTTAACTGTAATTAACTTTCTGAATGCAGTGAATTGGCCTTCTCAGTGTGTAAGTCTGTGGTAGGAGAATTAAATACAGAATTTAGAATCTAATCTTAGTCCACCCTCAGGTGGACAATTAAAATTAGCCAAAATGTAAATTGTAGAGATTCTGTTTAGATATATGAAGACATAAATGGTAAAAAGCCCCATAACTACTAGACTTTTAGATGAATAAACCTATGTGAACTTGAAATGGCAGCCTGAAAACTACTGTTGAAGAGTTCAACTAGACAGTCACCTTTTTATCCTAATTTCTGTAAAAATTACTTGAGGCAGTACACTCTTGCATATACTTTTGTTATATTTACAATTAGTCTAATGCTTTCCAATTTCTTTTTCTAAATACATTTACTATGGCTGGTGCTCTGTTTTCTCTGTCTTTGACATCAAAAGGTTCACTAGAAACTGAAGTAAGGATTCGCACCATAAAAAATCTGACTGTTCCTGGTTACCTTCACAGTTTAATCCAGTAGAATCCAGGGAAAATCCCCTCTGACATTCACAGGTAAAACTTCCAGGAGTGTTTTGGCAAATTCCTTTTGATCCACACAGTGATGGATGAGAACCACATTCATTGTTATCTTTAAAACACAGAGGAGAGAGGAGGTTGGTTTACCTTGTGGCAGGATGTTAGACATGTTCATGTAACACAAAAATAAAATCTACAAAGGTGCAATATTTTATTCTGTAGCTTTTCATTTTTAAATGCCAGATGAACTGGAGACTCATGCAGAGCTATGAGCTATTAATAAATTGGAAGTGCTAGTGGTACTTCAGTTGTGATATGAGTGTGGAAGAGCAGGCATGTAATTGCTGATATTGGAAAAATGCTGCCCTTTTATGTTAGCTGAACTAAAACAGTTTCAGTTGACAAGATTTATACATATGCTTAAGATCTAAAGACATCTGTATCTACTAAAAAAAAGAAAATGCAGTCTAGTTTTGGTTAACTACATTTTCAATGAGATTTTAATAATTCACCGTTTTGTCTCCATGTGGTTATGCTTAGAACATAATAACATGTACTAAATATATGTAATTCTTTACTAACCAAGAAAATAGAAATAGTGGACAGACTGGATAGACTTATTTTTCTTTAGCTGTAATTACAGCTTTTCAAAATCTGTTTTCTGCCCTCTTGACACTAAAGCTCTGCATAAAGAGCACAAGAGATAGTTGAGACTGTTATTCTTACAGAAAAGCTTATGAAGGAAAACCAGTGTTTTTCTTACCAATACAAGCTGTGTGATGCTGTGTAAAACCAGGTGGACATTTGCATGTGAAGCCACCAAGGGTGTTGACACAGAGAAACTGACAATTGTGTTGTTTGGTTTGACATTCATCAAGATCTGAAAGTAAGGGATGTTGTTGTCTTAAAAAAGTCTACAAAGAGGCACATTTAATCAAATCTGTAAAAATATCCCACTTCTAAACCAATTCCTTCTAAGTTAAGTTGTAACCAAATTAAAAGTTACTGTGTACAACCTTCTTACCTTTACACGTCTTTCCATCTTCCTGAAGGACATAGCCCCGGGGACACGAGCACTGATAGCTCCCTTCTGAGTTCTTGCACATAAAATTGCATGGTCTGGGAGACCGGGAGCACTCATCAAGATCTAAACAGAGGAAAATACTAAGTTATCTTTTGTTCTCATCTCTCTGACAGAAAGATGTTTGCTACACTGCACAACATTTTAGAGAAAAATGGTCACAGAAGAAAGCCCCCCATTCACATTTGTTCAGGGTTCCTATTCCTTTCTCTACAAATGCGTTGCTGTGGAGTATGGGGTTGCCACTACCATGACAAACTGTCTTGAAGGAGTAACACACAGAGTGACAGTGGCACTGGTATTTTCATCTAAGCAACAAATACTTACTTTTTGGTATACTATGGTATACTTGGACCTGCAAACCAACAAAAAAGTAGGAAGAATGTAGACTGTGAAGTAATGAGTTGGTCTGTCACTTAAAGCAGTTACACAGCTTTAACCAATTTCAGTGATCATTCTACTGCAGGAATACTGCCAGCAGAGCTTGCTCTTCAATTTCCCCAAATGAAATACAAAACTAGAAATGCATATCAGAAAAAGAAACAAAGGACATGAGATAAAAGAGATAAAAAGAATGGTTTGCTACAGGGATTTACAAAGGTTGGTACATCACTGTGTAACAACTAAAAAAATAAATGATGGTTACTTCAACTGATGAATAATTAATGAATCTTACCATTACAAGATGTGCCAGTTATGTCAGTGGTATAGCCAGCTTTGCAGAAGCACCGGAAAGAGCCCATGGTGTTAATGCACTGCCCATTCCTGCACAGGTTTGGCAGGACCTTACATTCATCAATATCTGTACAGAAATAATTAAGTGTAAGTCATGTTTCAGTTTTAAATTCAATTTTTTTTCTTCTCTTCCATTTTTGCAGAGTTTCCCATCATCGTGCTTCTGCCAGGAACTTTCTTCCTGCTCTCTCTTTAGAAATGGATCTGAATGCAAAGCCAAACATCTTTTAAATTTCATTATTGTTCTTTGCACCAGCACATTCCTGCTGTTTCACTGGGTACTCAGGTTCCAGTTTTGCTAACTCCAAATACAAACCCCATACAAGAGAATTTTCTTACAACTATCTCCATGTCAAAAATTATCCCCAACATTAAAAAATACACATTAGCTTCTGCTTCCTGTGTGGAAACAGTACCTGGAAAGCATTGTGAGACTGCTGTTAAATGAGATGGTTGTTCCCTTTGCCACGCGTCCAACTTTTCAGCAATACAAAAGCTGTAGGATCATTTCTAGCTTTTAGTTACTGGTTGGTACTTCCAACCAGATCCTAATCCTGAAAATTCTGGACAGTTGATCTGTTTGCAGCTACTGTCAAATGTGTTTTTAATTTCTGGTCTCTCAGCACTATTTGAAAAATCAAACTCTGTTGTTCAACAGGAAATTCTAGAAAGGAACTTCAAAGGAAATTCTGCATTTTCTTAAGCATGCAAGCATATTCTTTTCCCCTTTTCTGCCTCTTTTCATCTCTGCAGATACCTCTTCCATCTGTGGCGTAGCCTGATCCATGTGGACAGAGTTTCTTGTACTGGGCAGTTCCGGGGAGGGGGCAGAGCTTGCACTGGTTCCCCCAGCCCTGGCCCCCGTCACAGCAGCACTCGGATCTGGTGACAAGGTTCTGGCTGCTCGAAGCCATGTGGCACATGGTCTGCAGAACTTCAGCAAAGCAAAACCCCTGGCGATTATCTGTAAGGAAGAAGGAGAGAGGCTGGAATAGAGAAGGAGATAAAGATCTGCTCCATTAAGCATCTGGTGTATTATTCTGGCTCTCTGTCAACATATGTAAGCAGCAGAAGACTATTAGCTACCATGATGTCCATCTTGACTTAGCCTTTCAGAATTGTTGTGTGTTCTGGTAATATGCTGCTGTTCCAAATATATCCAAGACATCCCTAATGTTCAGTATCTGCATGAGCTGGGTAAGAGTTTTGCTTGTAGAAAGTTTTGCCCTTGGTACTAAAACAGGCTTTGGGCAAAACTGAGCTTCCACTTCAGCTGCCTATGCTGTCTTTGCATTTGAATGATTTATTTGGACTGGGGTTAGAAGTCTGTTTTGTTTGTTTGTTTCACTGGCCAAAATAACACATTGATCATCTGTAATTATCCTGCTGCAATTTAAATGAAAAATCCTTACAATTTGAAAGTGTATATGCAACTCAGTACTTTTTCAGTGGTACTCCTAGATTTTGTTGGGAAAAAATACAAAATTGTAGGGTCTTATTGTTGGTGTGCCCCTGTCTGTATTGGTTTGGCATGAATGGTAAAAAACCAATTAGTGATCTTTAAAAAACTGACAGGCATGTTAGCCAATGGGACACAAGTGTACACCTCTGGGACACAAGGTTTAAATTCAGGGAATTTTGGGAGGCCCTCTCTCTTCCGCTGCTGGCCTGGCATGAGGTAACATCATTTGGGCACCAGCGGGGCCCGGCTTAGGCTTCACTGTCCCCCACCCCGGGCGGCCGGGACAGAGCGGCCCTGGTGGGGCTGAGCTGGGCCCCCGAGCCCGGGGACTGCCGGCAGGGACGGGGCAATCACAGCAGGGATGGGGCAAT
>VYZR01002482.1:25820-36610 GCA_013400675.1 Oxylabes madagascariensis | reverse complement strand
AATGATTCCAGAGTTTTTATACCAATAAATTAGATTTGAAATATATATCTAATGATCTGGTTATGATTACAGGACAGGCAGGCATACTTTTGAGAACTATAATCTGCCCAGCATTACTAATTTGCTGGAAATCAGCTTATCAGATCTCTGGAAATTCTTTGCATGTTTTCTGGCTTCCTGAGCCTGCACAGTAGTATCTTCACTGCCTCTGTGAGAGTAATTACTCTAAATTTACTTGCGATGTGATCATACAGTTATTTGGGCTGACAGGTCTAGCAAAATAATATCAATCTTCCCAATCAATGGCAGAAGCAGCAAGAAGAGGGACAGCCAACATAGTTGAATCTTCCTTGGCTGCCAGAATGGTGGGAGGTAGACCACTGGCACCTGCTGCCTGTTAGAGGAAGTAGCTTTTAATTTTGAGTAAAAGATTAACAATTTACTCTAGGATCTAAAAGTGTATGCTGAGAAATTCTATTCAATGACAAAACTTTTAGAAGAAGTCTATTGTGTTGATTCATCTCTTCTGATAAAGGACATCTTAATACTGAATTGTATCTTTTGTTAATATTTAATGTGAGTCAGGCAACACCAGTGTGAATTTGCATTCATAATTCCTTTCTGAAAAGATAATTTGACATGCCCTCCTTTTTCACTTTGCTATGTATTCAGCCTTAGCTGCAAAGATCATTCATTTACTGTGCTAATACCTTTCCCCTTCAAAACTGTCTGTGCTTGCCATGTCTCATGATGAATACCCATTTGTAAACAAAGTAGTGATGCATTATTATAGCTGAAGGGCATTGTTTTACCTGGATGTAAATTCATCATTTTTTAATGCATCGCAGCTTGATGCTTGATATCTCATCAAGCCCTCTGAAAGCTTTGTTGACACAGATTGATGATCCAAACAATTAACTTAATAATGGCATCAGCAACTGGAGGTTAGTGTTAACCAGAGAAAGAGCAGATCAAGTTCTTCTCCAGTGTATGCCTAATAAAGTCAAAGGAGGTATGTTTGGGAGCTATTTATTGCAACAATTTATTTGATCCCTTTTTTAATTTTTCTGAGCTAATTTTAAGTGTCTAGCTATGCGGCATTAAGTACTCTGTGGACAACAAATGGAAGCATTTTTTTTAAACAGGTTATGTTGTGTTATATTTTATAAATCTTTCTCCTTTCTTAGAGTAGTTTCACAAAAGCTAATAATTTGTGAATATTTTGTTAAAGCTCAACTGGAGATAGCTACTTCCCAGCTGTTAACAACTACACCTCACCTGAGACATAGTGTATATATGGAGATGTGGTAACTACCATGTACGTACTTCTGGTTTGCTCTGATGCATAGTAAAATGACATTCAGTAAAACCTTTGTTCTTTGTTGTTTTAATAACTTGTCTAACTAGAAAAGCTTTCCTGTTCTAGCACTATCTATCCCAATGCAACTCCGTGTGGACCTGGGAATCCACAAATGAATATATGGCATAATTTAAATTCAGACTGAACAAGTAATAATTGTCTTAAAGAAGATCTTCTGCTGTGGATTTGATGGATTCTAGAAGACTGCAAACTCATTATTATATCCTTTGTTATCAATCTTTCTGATAACAACCCATCATAAAATTCAGCATCTAACAGAATTCAAAGTAATAACTCTTAAAACTAGGGAGCTTAGTTCTATGATGGTTTAACAGGGAGTCTAACGTCTTGTGCCAACTGATGTAATTGTACCTGGCAAACAGTGCATGGGAACTGCCAGTTTCAAGCTGGAGACTGACAGACGAGTAGCTTTTCTTTCTGAAGTGAGCCAGGTGCTTGGAGTTAGATGTAAGGGGCTTAAGTATTGCCTTGAAGCTAACGTGTTTCATCCTCTCTTTGATAGTAATAAATGAGAGAAATTCATGAGTCAGATGGTTATAAAAGTAACCTGGATCCAAAGCTGACACCTGCCACCATCTGTCTGCCTCTTTTTTTTTTTTCGTTTTTTTGAAGTTTTTGTCAATTTTTTAATAACATGGATAATTTCTACATCCTCATCACTCCCTTCCTCTACCAGAGTTTTTTAAACTCAGATTTGGATCAAATTCTTTAGATATTTCACAGCAGTTGATATGTCTTTCATGGTACAGTCAGTGCTCCCATGTTAACACAAATCCTTTTCCACTTGTAATCTGGCACCACACAAAAAGTGTGAGTGCTTAGCTAAGTAATCTTCCTACCTGTAAGGTATGACTACACACAGACAACTACTTACATTTCCCAGGTCTGTTGCATGAATCAGTGATCTTGTAGCTGTAATTGACTTGCAAAGCAACAAAACCTCGCATGTTAGATGTCAAGGTACTTTTCATTACCTTAGGAATACTGATTTTAGTACAGTTGTTAACAAAGTGAAAAACAAACAAAAAACACTGGTAACCATTTCTTGGATTAAGATGCTGAGTATGCTCAATATAGGCTTGTTTTTGAGAAAAGCAAAAATCAAATTAAAGTAAGAATTAAAGAAACAGACTTTTAGAGATGATACAACATGCAAATAAAGATGATGATACTCCATATAGTATGCATTTGTCTGCTTAAGTCTAATGCTTTCAAAAAAAAAAAAAAAGGCTGAGGAATGAAGGACGGTGACTAGTAGAGATTAGGGATAAAAGAGGAACTACCAGAGGGCTACATACAGCCAGGTAAATTGGAGATCGAATTGTGCTCCTAAAGTATGATAAGCTGTAGGGAAAACAAGAATGGATATACAAGCTTGTATTTTAAATTCATTTTTTTGGAAATCTTTTAGTTCTAGATGAAATTCTTTTCTACTGCTCATGACTTCTGAAAAGCAGTGAATCTAAGTTGAATCTGAAGAGGTAAATGGGAACACATATTTATCTTCTTTTATAATCTAAGAGTAAAGATTCATTCAAGAAAACAGGCTTGAAGTTAAAAGAGAATATTTTTATGAAGCACATAATTAACGTGTTGAACTCCCCACCACAAGAAAACAATAATGTGATTGCAGCAGACAGAAAAAGCATATATTTAATGAATGTTGTTACACTAGACAGAATACTAAAATATATTTTCATAAATGTAAAGCAATTATGGAATTGCTAGTCATATCAGATGTTTTGACAAAGCAAAAAAACCCATGGAAATGAAAATGAAACAATACTATATCCCCTTATTCAAACATCATTGTTATTACAACTGTTATGCAAAACAGATCGTGCACCACAACTCAGATTCTGAGGACTTGAACTTTTATTGTGCATCTACTAGTTAAGATCTCTCTCTCCCTTCAACTTTATTCCTTTTCTAAGAAAAGTGTACATCTTGGATTTTTTCCAGTCAGTTCTGCTGTGTATAGTAGTCCAGTGAAGATTTGTAAATAGTGAATGGGTAAGATAAAGTGGTGTCTTGGGCAGGCAAAATTAATGTTGTGATGCATCGTCTGGAATACACAACCGTTCTAAACATCAAAAAGTATTTTCTTCAAACATTGCTCAAATTGAATTAATTAACAGAAGTAGAACAGCTAAATATTCTGTCCACTAGCTAAATAATTTTTCCACTAGCATATGCACATGAACCTGTTTGTTTAGTTTGATGAAAATGCATAGTCTCTTTTAAAGAAGGCTGTCTGCCCAGCCCTCATCCAGCAGATTGGTGCAGTCCAAGCACTTCCAGTTGGGAGGGTATGTTTTACAGCCTGGGCTGTAAAGAATCTCCTTCGTCCATGAGATTTCTGTAGAAAACTGTAGATCATCTTAAAATGTCCTAAAGGTATAATGATGTCAAAGTCACCACAAAAAAAAATAAGAAGTTATCAATGTGTTAAAGTCCTAAAGTATGAGTATTCCAACATTGACAAAGAGACATCAGACGTGAAAAGTAAGTTTCAAGCTCAGCTTAGCTGAAAAATCTTTCTTCTCATTTTTTTTAGTGAATGCACCCCTGTGCAATTTGTTTCAATTCTGCTGGAGTATTTGACGTTGGCCACCATCAGTTCCTTTAAAATAATAGATAAATAGGGTTTGGCATACCAATTCCTGTGACAGACTAGCCTATTTTACCTCTGTAGCTTGCTGTTTTAAGATTAGTGCAAGTGATGATAAGCTTCTCAGTAAATGCTCATTAGGGAACCTGTCTTTTCTGTGCACAGAATCAAGAAAAGNAATCTCCTTCGTCCATGAGATTTCTGTAGAAAACTGTAGATCATCTTAAAATGTCCTAAAGGTATAATGATGTCAAAGTCACCACAAAAAAAAATAAGAAGTTATCAATGTGTTAAAGTCCTAAAGTATGAGTATTCCAACATTGACAAAGAGACATCAGACAACGTGAAAAGTAAGTTTCAAGCTCAGCTTAGCTTAAAAATCTTTCTTCTCATTTTTTTTAGTGAATGCACCCCTGTGCAATTTGTTTCAATTCTGCTGGAGTATTTGACGTTGGCCACCATCAGTTCCTTTAAAATAATAGATAAATAGGGTTTGGCATACCAATTCCTGTGACAGACTAGCCTATTTTACCTCTGTAGCTTGCTGTTTTAAGATTAGTGCAAGTGATGATAAGCTTCTCAGTAAATGCTCATTAGGGAACCTGTCTTTTCTGTGCACAGAATCAAGAAAAGGAAGTGGCACATCTACTTTTAGGCTAACACAGTTAAGGACAAAGCTACTTCTTCATTTTAAAGGTGGCTAGGTGTAAACAGAGCTAGATGTGTCACTCAGAGATTACATATAGATTATTTTCATACTCAGTGATTTCTATTAGCACCGAAAATTGGAATTTTCAATATAGGACTATACAGATACAAAGTACTATATTGTTTTACGAAATATATTGTTACAACAAAGTTGGAATTAACTTTTAACAAGAAGCTGGAATTAAAATGTCTGCTACTAGTTTACACTGAGAAGACACCAGTAGTACAAAACATATTATGCCATTTTATAGACAGAGCTATAATGAAAACATTGCTAAAGCAATGAGAGTTGCCAGCTACTGATGAGGCTCAGGAGAAATTCTTTAACAGATGTTTTCCACATCAAACAGACACTTATCCCTCTCTGATTACCATGATCTTGAGAATTCATTACTTGATTCAATGATCAACACCTCTTCATCAGTCCCATTAAAAAAAAAAAAAGGAAAAAAAATTCTTTCAATAGGTTTTTCCTTCCCCACAGCAGCTGATAAAATATATTATGGCTTTAAGTCCCTTATGGTGGAGTTGTATTACAGCATTGTTGTGGTCATGACATAATTAGGATCCTCTCAGCACATGAGTCATACACTGATGAACACACATCTCATTTCCTTTGCCATTTTAAAACCTACTATCCTCACAGTGACAAGTGACTACTGTACTACAAGCTGACATGACCACATGCGCACTTTAAAATTTCAACTGCTGTCCCCCAGACTGTTTATTATTATTTACTGCAAACTTAGTTTAAAGAGATTCCTTTGACAGCCANGCAGGAAAAAGACAGTGCTGGGGGCAGCTTCGCTCTCTTGCTCTCGGCATTGGAGAGAGGACGGTCAGGCCGCTCTTGCTGCGGGAGGAGTTCACTGTTCCACCAGGTCCGGTCCTGAGAAATCTACCATCATCTGCTCGTGTGCCCAGGAATTCTGAGCTCACCTTCACCTGGCCCTGTCCGGCCGCCGCTTCTCTGGCCCTGCTTTGGGGCTTTTTGCTACGCTGTATCCCTGCACTGCCCTGCCCTGCCGGGACATCCCTGCCGTTCCAGCTACCACCAACGGAGCTTCTGATACCAGCCCGGGATTTTCCACCATTCCAGCTTGGTGCCCTCGGCGTCCTGCAGGGGCACAGAGATCAGATTGTCCTCGAGGTTTCTGTTCTTTTTATCATTAATACAGTTGTTGTTGTTTGTTTGCCTTGTTGTACATACTAGTAAAGAGCTGTTATTCCTATCCCCATATCTTTGCCTGAGAGCCGACTTAATATTCTAAGTTTTAATAATTCAGAGGGAGGGGTTTTGAATTCTCCATTCCAAGGGAGGTCTTGCCCTCCCTAGCAGATACCTGTCTTTCAAACCAAGACCGTAGTCATCCCCTAAAGGAAAAGCTTATACCCTGACGGCAATTAGCGAGAAAATAGTTTGAGATTCTAAACAAGCTTGCAAATAGGGAGGGTCAAATGAACACTGTTTGAGCACAATACCCAGTTCCATTGTTTAATTTATAAAAATCTTCAAACCTAGGTCACACTAATCATATTTTTATATCTATAACATATATACTTCATTCCTAAAATAACTTGCTCAGCTCACAAAACATACATCGCGCATATAACACCACTGTACAGTGAAGTACACTCATTTTTACACACAAAATACCTTGAAATGAGCTGTAGCAGACACTGAAAAGAAATTCTTGCCAAGGAAATGTGAGAGGTCCCTTCATTTTTCACAGTATTAGAAATGTTTAGAATTATGTTGTAGCTTTTTGTCAATTTTTATACCTCTTCAGTTTTCACTGATTTTCATAAGGAAAATAGCACAGCTCAATTTAGGTGTTCTACTGCTTTTAATTTCCTTTAATATTTATCCTGCTAGTATGAATAATAACTCAGGTACCCCAAATGGCATGATTTATTTTTTGCTATACAGCCCATGTTACAGTTTCTTATGAGTGGGATGAAAGTAACAGGCATCTTGGGCCAAGAGAAATGACTTCTTAAATAGAAAGAAAATCTTTAGAATATGTATTTTTTAATTCAATTAAAGTTTTTTGTTACTTTTCATAGGTGAGTCAGGAGTAATAATTCAATCGAAATCAAAATTTTCAGCATAGATGTGACATAAAAAACCCAAACCCCTTGATTATCAATGAGTATTTCTTTATAGCAAGTAATCTCATTTAGTCTGGAACACAGGAGAGAGCAAATCACTGAAAAACTGGATAATTCCAGCAAAATGAACATCTGAACTTAGTCTAGCATCTTAAAACCTACACTTCAAAAAATATCACCTTGCCTACCTCTTGCACATAAATCATGGAGTGCCACCTTGCCTGTGCAGCCCTTACTTTCTCAAGTGCTAAAAATTGCTGGCATCATTAACTCACTTCATATTATGCTATTTCTCTTTCTGCCGAACCTGTCATCACCTCATTTTCTCCTGCATCCCCTGGTTTGACAGATGCACTTGCAGTAACGCTTTTCTAGTTTTTGATTTATTCAGATTCTGCTATATTGCCAGCTTCCTCCTGAGAGCGCTGCTGGATCAGGAGCCTGCTTCCTATGCTTGCACATAGAACTAAAGCAGAGTTCCAAGCACCACAAGAACTGCACTATTGTGTCCAACAGTTAGGCTGTTTATTTCCAGCTTAACACATGCTGCGCAGATTTATCCATGATTTACAGAAACAATGGACTTTTCCAAGGGAAATGCATACAGCCCACATTACTGTGGTCTAGACATCTCTATCTCATTGACAGGGAGAGAGTACATGCCTTACCTATACATATTCCACACAGAACATAACACATGAAGTACATTCACGGCTTCCAAAAAACATCAAGCAGATTCTTATTCTGTGTTGTTTGTACGTGCCTGATTTTTAGAGCTGGTGATTATAGCTATTCTTTTGTGTACTTTACAAGACCTCGTATAAAACTGGCATATAACAAATAATGAGTTTCATTTTTCTTTTAAAAATAATTCTTAAACAGGAAACTAGAGTGGTGATTGCAGCATGGATGGATTGATATGGAATCCTATAAAAATCATGAAACTGCTGATAAAACATTATTTCAGTAAGGAATTTAAGAAGATTTAATAAAAAAAACCCCCACCCCACTGTTTCTAGAAAATCTTACAATCAAATAAGTTTCGTGACATTGTTAGACCATATGCAATTTTGTCTAAAAGCTACTCATAAAAATATGAAGTAAATTAATCCTTCTGAAAAATCTAAAAAAATTGTTACCTGCTACCAGTGTCAAGTTGGGGTGCCTGTAGAGGGGTCTGTCATTCTAGTCAGCTCCTTTCACTTCAATACTTTAGAAGTGGGCAAAAATTACTATATTGATAAAAGGTATACAAACATTTACAGGTAAATGTATAGGGTAGACTTAGTCTCTAAAGAGTACTGTAAGAGTACTCTTACTCAAGCAAGAGCCAAACCACAGTTTCTACCACCTTACCCCCTCACCCCTGCTAAAAAGGAAACCCTGTCTCTTATGTAGCTGTTACTTATCTCAAGCTGCTAAATCTTTAATTGCATGTAAACTGTGTTTCAATGTCTGGCTCATACAAAAGTATATGCAATCACAATCTGTAAAATAACCCAAACGTGGCTACAAAGAGAAACTGTTTTCATAAATTGCTCTTATCTTCTTAATACTTGTCTTTGTTTTCAGTCTCCTTTTATTTCTAGGCTAGTTAGGGTCCTAGAATTATTTCTGCATAATATCTGCCAATTCAATTAACGGTCTGTTTACTTCCTCTTCCAGATCATTAATGAAGATGTTAAGTAAAACCAGTTCTAACACTAATCCCAGGGTGCCTTGGCAGACACTTCTCCTCACAACATAATTCATCATACTCGTTGTCTGGAGATTACTTGGATGATACAGCTGATGTAGAAGAATGCTGCCCACCTGCTTGGCTATGTTATCCACAGGGAACATATTACACCAATTACAGGAAAACTTCACTGACTTTATCTGCTTCTTGCTGCAAGCCAGAAAATTAAGAGTGTTGACAAGGTTCTAGAGAAGAGCTCTAAATTTTTTTGTTCCTGACACCTGAGAGACAGTTCAGCAACCAGATCACTGGAAATGCTCTTCATAGAAGCACATTTCTACTTTTTCAAAAGAAGACTTACTAATTAATGGAGGTAGAGAGATACAACTCCCACGTTAAAGAAAAAAACAAAAAGAAGACTCAAACCCATCAACTCCTAAAAGAAAGCAACCTTTTTTATGAAAGTGCTCCCAAACCAGAGCATATTAAGCTGAAAATCAGCTTCCTTTGAATCTAATTGATAGCAAATTCTATTTAGCTGAAGTTGAACTGTATTTAAATTATTTTGCACAGAGATTTCTACAGATGGAGAATTCTCTGGATAATTTTCCACCCCAGATAATGATCTATGTAACGTTGCTACTTACGTGGTATCACCAACTGTTTTTCAGTGGTTGAATCTGCTGGTGTAGATTTCCTTGCTGGCAAATCAACATACAGATGGTTAAAGCAACCCTTTGAAAAAAATAAATTAAAGAATAAGGCATTTAGTTGTCATTGTGAGTTTCAACAATTTTTATTCTATTTGTATAAGTAATCTCTATAGTTAGTGTTATATAGACTCTATAGTGGAAGCCATAGCAGAAGCTTCCCACTACTACAAAAAGAGTCCAGGGGCTCTATATTTTAAAACAGCAGTCTGCTGAAACCCAAGATTATTGCAGCTGGTATTCTTACTGTGTAATTACATGATTCAGATATTATTTATGTTATTTGTGGATATAAATCCTATAAATGTGTTTCTAAAGTCCAGTAAGAGGCTTTGTTTTATTTTATGAAGTTCTTTCAGTTCTCTTCATCAGATTCTATTTAGTATTAGCCAACATTAATCTTTCGCTAGTTACTCCAGAGTCTAAAACCTTTCACAGTGACGGCACTTTTATTCACTGATTTATACCGCCTTTTTTTTTTTTTTTTTTCACTAGATCTGACTTAAAATGAGTAATAGAACAGGTACAGTCCACAACTACTTATAAACAACCCTCCTTTATCTGTGATGGGCCACACTCTAAATAAAAAAAACCTCACCATATCACCATAAATCTGCATGAGGGAACTAAAGCCAAGACGAAATACAGTTGAGAGAGAGTTCAAAATACCTGAAGGCAAAAGGAATAAATCATTCATAATATTGCAATGTTGCCAACCCTCACACTGAAAAAGCACATCCTAAAGAAAGGTTTTGTCCTTTTTGAACTTTCTGGTACTCCTGTCAAACCTCTTCCTCCTCAAGTTCAGGTTATACTCTGCCAAATAACCTTGTTGCCAAAGCAACGTTCTTCTCACTTCAAAACACATCAGAAACATTTTTGCACAGAAGCTCCTACTGCTGTAGCAGTTTAATCAGCAACTGCTTTTGACAGTCCTCTGCTGTCCAATAGATCTTAGATACAGTATTTCATTATCAGGAGAAGAAAAAAGGAAATACAGTCTGAGTCGGCAGCATGTGCACAATACAATTTGGAATTTGTTTGAGTAATAAAGAATTTCACACAGCAAGAGCAATCTGGTTGATGAAGAATGTAGATCTTAGACTCATAAGAAACAAACAAATTGGAAGAATCCTCTGCTCAGCTAGTCCCACTCAAAGCAAGGCAATATTCAAAGTGAGATCAGGTTCCACAGAGCTTTAACTCAAGAGTACTCTCTTAGGGTGGAGATTTCACATGCATCCTGGACAACCTACTCCTGCTCTTAACCTCTNGCCTGCCGCGCCGCTCCGCCGCCGCACAGAGCCCCGGCCGGCGCTGGCTGCGCGGGGTGATTCCGCCCCAGGAGCCGGACTTTGAACAAGGGGCATCCTCTCGCTTCTGTACAGGTCCGGGAGTCCAGGCTGCTTTGCTTCTGACTTTCCTCACGTCTAGAAAATACACTACATCTATTCAGTCTGAAACTCAGCAAGTCATTTACCAATTCTCCTCCTTCAGGCCCACATTTGTTTGTTCGGTTTTTTTTTTTGCTTCCTTCTAACCCATTGAGGAAAAAAAAAAAAAAAAATTAAAAAAAAAAATCTTGGCTGG
>VYZR01002482.1:11063-23376 GCA_013400675.1 Oxylabes madagascariensis | reverse complement strand
GCCTGCCGCGCCGCTCCGCCGCCGCACAGAGCCCCGGCCGGCGCTGGCTGCGCGGGGTGATTCCGCCCCAGGAGCCGGACTTTGAACAAGGGGCATCCTCTCGCTTCTGTACAGGTCCGGGAGTCCAGGCTGCTTTGCTTCTGACTTTCCTCACGTCTAGAAAATACACTACATCTATTCAGTCTGAAACTCAGCAAGTCATTTACCAATTCTCCTCCTTCAGGCCCACATTTGTTTTTTGTTTTTTTTTTTTTTGCTTCCTTCTAACCCACTGAGAAAAAAAAAGAAAAAAAAAAAAAGTTAAAAAAATAAATCTTGGCTGGCCCTTCTCTGCTTTCCTGGTTTGAAAGCCGGGAATGAAATGAAAACCTCAGCTGCAGTAATGATATGCTGCCTCCTTCCAGCCAGGAGCAAAAGTCTTTTTTTCAAATCTCCACAAGGAGAGGCAGAAATTCATAAAGAGCTAAAGCTTTTTATCCTACATCAAAACTGTCTCTAGCCTTTACCAAACTCGGCAAGATCTAGCCTTTCCTTCCAAATTGTTACCCTTGACTAAAGCTCAAGAACAAAGTAGTGATTGTAAGCTCTTTGGGACAGTCAGGAAGCCGGACATCACTTTTGGGTAAAATGAATACTTTGGAAGACAAAAATAGAAATAAAGTTCATAAAAATGGGACATTCACATTACTTTCATTAGCCTATTTGAGTTCTGTTTTCCATTCTTTCTTGCTGATAGGGTTGCAAGTAATAAATATATGTATGGAAGGCATCCAGTTTTGTTTAATTCATTGGCATTGTCTGAGGAGCAATGAATCATGTCAGAGATTTAAAGGGATTACTGATAGAGAAGAGTGTAACCTTTCTTCCAATACAACAGCTGTTCTGAAAAATTTCCATAATAACAGTTGCTTTTAATTATATAAAGAATTGCAAAGCCTTTTTAGCTTCATATCAATAATGCAGCTTTGATTCAAAAGTTGCTAAAGAGATAATCCTCAGCCTTTTTTGTCAGGGCCAGTTTATGAATAGCAATGATTTAAATCCCAATGTCATCTTTTTTTTTCAAAGGAAGGAAAGAATAGTCTTTATTTCCTTGGAACTTGGGCTGAAGAATTATAAACGATGCTTGGAAAACATTCTTCCCATACGATGCCTTCAAGAAATGCTACTGATGCCTAAACAGACACGTGTAAAATAAAAGTATCTGAAGTATGGTAAGATACGAGAAGAAAAAATATTCTAAAATATCTAGTCAAATAGTACCGATAAGAATAAATCATAAATCTCTATATCTAGAATTGGTGTGGTTTACTAAAGAAGGATTATTTTTAGTAATTTTCAGGGCCCTGCCAAGTCAGTAAAAATTGCATTTCTTTATCTCCCACTCTTCCTGCTTCTCTCTGTGATTAAGTACTGGCCTCTGACTGCTTAATGCTTATTCATTCCTCATTTTCTGGGCAGAGCACTAGTTTGTGAAGATAATTAGAGACCCCTGCTATTCCTCCTAAGTCCTGAATCTTCAGACTAATTAAAATGGAGTGCTGCAGATACACGTGCAGCTGATAAAGGCTCATAGCAAGGTACTAAGAATCATACTATTTGTGTCACAAAAATAAAGTAAAAACTCATTGCATCTGCTAGGATGGAGCAACATTTTTGCTATGGTCCTCTTTCATGGGTTAAGAATAGTATCCTCCAATTTAGCACTCTCACTGAGACACTCCACGTGCTACTCTCTCACTTCCCCTTTCCCTCCCCTCCCACTTGGCAGAGGGCAGGAGAGAAGAACTGGAGGCACAAAAGGCAAAGATCATGCACGGATTGAGATAACAATTTACTGGAAACAGCAATGAGATAAGAAAAAAAACTCAGCAACAATATTAAAAGCAAAAGGTCACAGGAGGGAAAGTGATTCACATGCAAACACACTCAGTGCGGCACTCAACCCGACCGAAGCCATGTCACCCTGACCACTTCCTCCGGCTTGGGACCAGCACCACCCAAGTGCTCCCTCTGGGAGGGACTGGCACCACGCTTACTGGAGCAGCACGGGCCCTTCTCCCTGGAAGAGTCCTTTTCCCCCACTCCTGGCAATGACCTGAGGTGGTACAGAACGACCTCTGGGTCCTAGCCATGCCTCCTCCCAGCTACTGCAGAAATGAACCCCGTCCTGGCCAGAACCAGGACACCCTCGCTGTATTTTAAAAGCTCAGGTACTCATCACTTACTTTGTTCTTTTATTACAGCTTCATGAATCTTCTAATACTATGTTTTTTAACGAATATTATCCTAGCATCTTCCAAAATGGCATTAAAGTATAACATTTAACATTGAAGAAAATATGGTAAATTCTTCATCAGGATCATATTCTCCTAACTTCTTTTATTTTTCCTTGAGGTGTTAATCTTTAAAGTAAAATATGCAGCATAAGTGAATATACCTCAAAGCAGTGCACATATAAATGCAATATAGGCAAGAAGAATACAAAGAATTTTTCTGCCTCTCTCCAGGTACCAATTTACTCCTTTCATCTCTTTTAGCATGTAGATAGCCTAGAGACACTTCTGGACACTTTATCTTAAAGATCTTCAAGACTTCACCATTTGAATAAACTACTGCAAGCTCTAAATGTTTTCTTTTCTCCTCCAGACAAGTGTAGTAACTTCTATTAAATTTGGGATGAGCCAATATCCATCAACAAAACAAGGAAAACTACTGACCCCGAAGTGTGTCTCAAGATGCAGTAAAGTTATGAGCAGTGTTCATAAATTGCCAAGAACACTGTCTGTACTTATCCCTTGAATATCTAGCTTCAGTAAGATCTGCTGTCCCTACCCTGAGGCAGTTGCACATTGCTGTCATATTGTTTCTTCAAATGAAGTTAAACTATGACTGTAAATTAGATTATGCCATTCTGAATGGGAAGAGGCATCTATGCTGACAGATTTGAGTATCTAAAAGCAACAAGAGTATGTATCTGGGAAGGGAGTAAGAACCTTTAAGGAGTTATAGTTTTCAGTACAAACTTATAAAGTAACTTTTTTCTTTTCAATTATTTTCCAAATATTTTATTTCTGAATTTAAGTAGAATCTAAGTCAATTCTACTCCAATACTAATCTATAATCTAGGAAATGCAGAAGGTCTTTTCTCCTTTGGGTAAAATATTTTGAGAAGAAACACTCAGGAAAGAAATTTGAAATGCATCATTTTGTGTGCTACAGTGAGCATCTCTGAACAAATTCATATATTTTTGGATCTTTTTCTCCAGTTTTGCTTTCTAACACAAAAAAACCTCACTTAACTAAACTCTGGCTTCATGAACAGTGAACTTGCTGAAGAGATATTCTAATCCTTCTGCCAAGTCTTTTCCTAGGAAGCTAACTTTGTGCTGTAGCCAGTTACTTCCACCTAGAATGTGCTCACAAATCAAGAGTTGATACCATTTTGTCTATACCTCCATACATAGGTGGAATTGTTTAACAACCTCTACATATCTTGTTTTTGGAATGTACTCCAAGAGATTTAGTTTCTTGAAATCGTCACATGGTCAGCTCAAACGAAAACATGGTGAGGAGTATAGTCCCACTTGGAGCAGTCTCTGCAAGTCTTTCTCCTGCTGGCTTAAACTAGTCATATAAGAAGGAATATATCTAGGTTCAAAGCACTCCAATCACATATGATTTGAAGCAGCATACGGACTGTTGATCTGGTGTCAACAAAGGAACCATCGTTTTCACATTTCTGTTCAATTAAAAAAGTAGATGGATACTGAATACTTAAGAATATAACTTATTAATAACACCATTAAGACATAGATTCACTTCCAACAAGCCCAAAATAAATTCATAATCTCAAAAGTCCTTGTCACAATTAATGGCAAGATCACAGCCTTAGATCAGAATATGCTTCCAAAGGTAATTCTATTACAAAATGCACAGTTTGAGGTGGCTATGTTCAGAAGTCATATGTTGAAAATTGTATTTGGTAATTCCAGGCTAATGTAAATGATTAAATTAAATCTATCACCTTGGTGATAGTCATAGCTCTAGTGAAAAACAAAGCATGTTATGCAAAGAAAAAGCATTTTCATAAGAGGAACAGCTGAGAACGGTGTCTTTTCTAGTCTACTGCATACTTTCTCAGGAAAGCTCTAGGATCAATTTTCTCCAGTTCCCAGGGGAAAGAGGCACCACTGATTGGATTGCTACAGCAGCTTAAAGAAGCTGCCACATTCTCTTTTTTGAAAAAAAAAAAAAAAAAAAATTGCTTTGCTTGGATTTCTAACCAAAGGAGCTGTTTCACTGCAATGAATCCAGACTGCAGCGGCATCTAGGAAACTCCATTGGCACTCCCAGGCAGTACCTGGCTCAGCACACAACTGAGTCGTGTTCTCTGACATAACACTCCCCTTACACTGTGTAAGGAAAATAGGTGACTGCTTGAAGGTTCGCAGCAGGGTAGAAGGAACTACTATTGTTCCCCGTGCGGCTAATGGAGAGAGAGACCTAATGAAGGCCCTGCTCTAAATCACTGTCTGGTGAGGTGCCTACCTATTGCCACTGATTACATAGAGAGTTCACAGTTTCCATTACCTTAGATAGATAATATAGTTGATGGACCTCGATTATCACTGAATTTTAGGTAGTGTGAATAGCTTGCCTGTCTCTTTTTAATCCTAACTCTCTCTTGTGGATTTAACCCTTTGGTCTGAGCAGCAGAAAAATTCCAATTTAAGAGAGATTATTTCTGCTTTTCCACCCCCCCTCTCCCCCCAAAGTCCAAGAAATTAATACAGTATGAAGGTCTCTTTGGAAAGAAGTATGATCTTCAGTGTTTGAAAGCAATCCATATGAATTCCTGACTGAAAATGGCAAAATTACTCTGCTGAAAACTAACATATCAAACTAGCCCAGGTTTTCAAAGGTGTTGCATTTTTTATCTCTAGGGAAATCAAGGATTGCTATAGAGATAAAAAGCTATCTTTTCTGAAAGAGTGGTGTCATGTTTACAGCTGCCCAGTCATTGACAGGTGAACCTGTCATACTTTTAATCACTACCCAAGGAAATTCTAGTAACATTGTGACAATATTGAAAAAATAGTAATTTTTAAAAGTATAATTGCACACATAATTAAGCAGTTTAGGGTTTTTTGCATCCTTTGTCTAATTCTAAGGCTTGTCCTCTCTGGAAACTTAGAGTGCAACACATATTTTTGTAAGTATTTATTCTTTATTATATGAGTTGGAACCCTAAGAATATACTTATCTCTGACCAGTTTTCAATAGGTAGAAATTAGGACAGAATTACTAAGTCTCAACTATCCCTTTTGCTTCCAAACCACGAATCCATAAAAAACTTCATTTTGAACACATGTTCAGAACTCCATGTTCAGTGTAAATGGTATGTAAGTAGTAGCATTTTAGTATGGCTGCAACAAAGAAATAAATGCAAGAAACTCTCATACGAAAGCTGTTATTCCCAACTCTCTAATAATTTTATATTGATACTTCACTGCAGTTCCCAAAGAAGTTCCTTGATCTCTATCTTTACAAAAACTGCAGCTGTAAAAACAAAGCTACAATAGTATGGGTTTTTTTGTAAAGGAAAGCCAGACCTCTCTACTCATAAAAGAATCCAAACACTCAAGGTACTATTTATTTTCCGATAACTGACAAAAAGTAATTTGACTATGTGTCCGTATCAACTATGCATGACCCTCAAAAATCACTGGCAGACCAGGAATTTACAACCAGAACACATTCCCTGGACAGTGCAACTATTTGGATTAATTGCATTAAGACACTTAATTTTGAAGGATTTGGGAATGTTTTTACAAGGTTTAGGAAGGATTTCACTGGGATTACATGATGAGCAATTTTGAGTGTGCTTAACTGTTCACATTAACTCTCTAGGCAACCACGAAACAGATCAGTCATCCACTGATTATTAATTCTTATCCAAGATTGTGTCACCATAAAGGGGATATCCTTGTAGTTCACTGTGAACTTCAACCAGCCAGTAGAAAAAGCCCCTATGCTTAAGCAAGGATCTCAGTGCTGATGTTCTTTGTACTGCTGGATTTGAACAGAGTGTGCTTGTACTCTGCATATTTCTGTTCTCTTGTGTTGCCTTCAGAAAAATGTAATTTTACTATATGATCTAAAATTATATTTAAGTTGGCCTATATTTAAATTGACCTCTATTTGCCACATGATAATATTCCTTGCCAACACCACTTTCTAAGCTCTATTAATTGCAAATTTAACTTAGGCATTTAAACTGAGCACCAATGTCCTAAGATTAAGATATTATTAATTCAAGGGAGAAAATATGCATATAAACTTAAAAGTTTTAGCAGTTGGATGTCGGTAGCTCTACTTGCACAAATTAGCCACATCAATTTTATGCCAAATGTCCTGTTACAATATTGCCCAAAACTGTTCTTCATTCAGCTGTTGTCATTTAGGTACTTCTACCAGTAAACTATCCTGATTTAGAGTTCAGCACTGGTCATTGGCTTCAGAACAGTCAGACTGGTATATTATGGTGCTATGACCTCTCTTCCTTTCGTTGCAAATATATTATTAAGTGTTTTTATTATAGCAAAGAAATTCCCAAATGTTTGTCACCACCAACCACTTTCATATGAATCTCACCAACAACAGATTGTGCATACCTGGAATTCAGCTTTCAGTGGAATAGAAGTGCATGCAAAAGGTGAGTTAATGCAGAATCTCTTTTTAAAATCCATGCACAGAAGTGGAAAAATAGCTAGAGGACCTAATTAATGGTTACTGTTGGAACTTCTGATTCATCTGCAGAATTAGATGTGGAATTGAAAACCCAATCTGCTGTAACACACTGCACAAACCATCTACTGAAAAATATCCAGCTATGAAATGAATCCCTTATTATGAAAAACATATTTGACTGCCAAGTGATAGGAACTATTGTTTGTACTTTTAAGGTATTTTAATATCAATATAAAAACACCTGAGTTATGTATCAATTTCTAATTGCTTGAAAGAACAGTAAGGCAGAATTCTAGACCAGCAGAAAAGTCATTTTAGCGTGCCATTTTTAACATTGCCGATTTCTGACATATGAGGTTAATTCTCTGACTAAAAATTGCCTTATTGTCTTATCAGACAAGATCAGACAAAGAAGATCAGAGCAAAAATGCAACTGATAAAAAAACCCCAGGCATTTCCAACAAGGACAGCACACTCTAGCTTCAGCAGAAAATGTGAATTATATTTTATTTCAACAAACATCATTTAGCCTGATTTAGCACTTTCNTCCACACACCTGCCCTTCCCCCCATAAAAAAAAAAAAAAAAAAAAAAAAAAAAAAAAAAAAAAAAAAAATCTTTTAGGAAAAACACATTTTGATTGAACCCAGACAGAAGAGAGGATATGGGCTGTGTATATAAGAAATAACACTGAGAGTTTTTGACGAGTGTGAGTATGGCCTCACGAGCTGGGCATTGGGAAATGGTGTCCGACGTTCTACTCTGCAATGCGAACTCCCTCAATTTTCTTAGAGCTCGTAGTGTTTATTATGCCTGTTTGTACTTCAGATGCGGCGGGTAAAGGAGCACTTTAAGTCAGTAAACCTGGACTGACTAAAGCAACCTATTAAATACCGACTTCTTAAAACCTGAAACTAATTTCTGATTGTGGATTAAGTCTTGAAAGTAGATGCACTTGCGCGTGTTTTAGCCAATGCCAGGGAGCCACCCGGAGCCAGGGCGGAACTCCCGAGCGGCAGAAGGCGCCCGTCAGCCGGAAATAAACAGGAAGCAGCGGGGCGGGGCTGGCCCTCGGGCGAGCGGGAGATTCGAGGGGCCCTGGTGGCGGGCCCTGGTGGCGGGCCCANCGGCGGCGCGGTGAGGGCGCGGGCACCGGGACCGGGACAGGGCGGGGCAGCCCCTCGGGCAGCGGGGGCACAGCGCTTTTGCTCGTGGCTGTCCGCGGTGGCAAATGCCGCCAGGTGTGGGTGGGAGCGAGCGAGCGAGCGGGCAGGAGCCGCTGGGGTGCGAGGGTGCGGGGCTGGCGGCCGCAGCTCCCAGCGCGGTGGTTGGTGACCCCCGTGCCGCCGCCGCCCGTGGGTGGTGGTGGTGCGTGTCATCCGCGAATACTGTCCTTATTCTTCCTTTAAGTTGTGAAGTATTCTTGTCAGCAGCATAATAGGTCTCGGCAGGTCAGATTTGTAAAGGCGATGCTGAAGCTGTAGAAACAGGAGCTTTGAGGAGTAATGAAGGAAAGCTTTTAGAATCGCTCGTGTTCACTTAGGATAAATTTCAAATTCCACGTTGCTTGAGGAAACGTAAATACAAGGGAAATTATTGCTAATCTTACTTATTCATAATCTCCACGGTCCAGACATGTCCTAGATGCTCTTTAATATCCCTTCCAAACCAGACCATGCTATGATTCCAATCGATGTGGAACATGAGAGAGGTGCACCTTGACCTGCAGAAAGGGGGCTTTTACCTCTATAATTATTTTTTAAAGCAATTTTAATTAGACCAAGTATTTAAATAACGAGCGTGACATTTGCTTTCAGTGTACACAGTATGTAATTTCCCTACTAGTTTTTATCCTTTGATTGGCAGCATGAAATTGTTCACTGGTAAAAAGCTGCTGGGACTCGTGAGACCTTGTAGCAGAGAGAGAAATCCTGGTGTCAGTAAGCAGGCCTTGGCTGAGGAGTGTGTATGTGCTATCCTCTGGTTTCCATTACAGAGCTAACGAAGGTATCTTTTTTTCCATGCCTCGTTTTGCTCATCTTTAAGAGACTGTGTGTTGCATGTGTCCCAAGTAAGTATACTGGGTGCCTCCAGACAGAAAGTTAGGGAATTTTTACCCACTTTCAGTGAGTATAAAGCAGTGTAGGAGTTTGTGATTAAGGCACAGTACTTCAATGGAACAATTTAGGAAAGACCTGTCTAAGATAGATCTTAAGATTAGTCTTTATAGGTTAACATCTTTCAGGACAGATTTTTGAAGTAAGGAGTTATGCTCCTAAGATTTCTAAAAGACATCTCACTCCCTCAAATAGATTCATTTTCATCACTTTATGCAGTAAAAGTCACCTCAGGGCAGCCCCTATTCATTGGAAAATGACCAGCCTAAGGGTCTTGGACTTTTTAGATTTCACAGGGGCTGCTAACTGTGGCCAAAGCCTTGGCCGCTTCTGAAGATTACACTGTTTAGGAGAGTTTGTACTATGATGACTGTAAGGGCTTGCCTGATACCAAAGAGGTATGAATTTAACTTCAAATATTTGAAAAGACAAGTTAGTTTGCCATCTCAGTCATTTCTTATTCTGGTTTATTTTAAACAAACCTGAGTGGCTTAAAGTTAAAATAAACTTTGTTGCACAGCAACAGACTCCAATACTTTAATTGGAAAGCGTGAACTGTTTACATTGGAGCAAAATTTTGCTTTCTTCATATTTTGATAACAGACAAGGTAAGTGATGTTATGCAAGAAATATTTTTATATTCCTATTTGACAGAATAATAACCATAAAACTCTCTAAATGTATATAATTTCAAGGTAATAATACAGTGGGAGATTGCATAGAGAGTAGCTCTGAAATGTCACTAACTAGCAGAAGCCTGGCTGATTTGCCGGAGTTGCTTTCATACATATTTGCATTGAAATTAAGTGCTGCGATTGAAGCACTGAGGTATTTATCTGCCCTGCAGTCAGGGCAATGATGACAGTGAATCTTGGGGTGCTAGTCAGGGAGACCTTCACAGGCTGAGAAAAATGGGCTGGTAGAAACTCAAGCTCAGGACTTGCAGAATCCTGCACTTGGAACAGAAGGTGTCATGGAACAGCACAGTTCTGGCTGCTGCTCAGATGGGAAATGGCTCTGCATCAAACAAGGAGTCCAAGTCCTGTAAAAACTGAGTCCATGTCACTAGTGCTGTTGCAAGGAAGAGGGACAGCCCCGTGCTGGGCTCTGCAGGTTAGAGGAGAGTGATTCTTACCTCTTACCAGCACTTGCAAGGCTGCACCTGAGTTTCCAACTCCCCAATAATAACAAGATAATAACATACTGGAGTGAGTGCTCTGGTATGATTAGCAGGGTGAAGTACATTGAGCTCAAGGAGAAGCTGATAGAACTGGGGTTTTATTGCTCTCCTCAGCTACCTGTAAGGAGGATATGGAGGAGACAGAGCAAGGCTCCTGTTGGACATGCACAGTGAGTGAGAAGCAGCAGATGCAGGTGACACCGGGAGAAGTTCTCGTTGGGTATTATAGGAAAAGGTTTCCACCACAACAATAGTCAAGCCGTGGAACAAGGACCCAAAGAGACTGGACTGTCCGTCCCTGGAGCTGCTCTGAATTTGACTGGATAAGGCCCTGAGCTCCCCGTCCTAAGCGTATTCTGCTTTTACCAGGTGTTTGGACCAGATAACCTGTAGACATCCCTTATAATTTCAATGCTTTTTCATGTACTAAGCAAGAAAATAGGACTGCTTCAATCTCACATTTATCTTGTCCTCTAGTAGTGTCCCACATGCTGCTCACCTGCTTCTTAGATAAGACTTTAAACTAGTAGGAAGAGAGGGAGATCTCTGTGGGCTCAGTGGAGGCTTTTCTGTAATACACAATGCACTATGCAAATTGCTGAAAGCCTATTATTAACATTTGAAGAAGAATATAAATCTGCAAATGGCAGAATTGACACTCCGACATGTTTTTAATATTCAAACTGTACCTGTTTATTTTACAGCAGTCTGAAACTCTTATTATAAATTCATGACTCTAAGGAGGAGGCATAAAATTCCCTGACAAAAAAGATGTATTACTTCAATTAGGAAAAAAATTGAGCTAAGTTATGATAGCATTAGCAATGGTGACTGCTTCCTAGGTTAATAGTCCCTTTGTTTTTGGTAGAATGATTAAGGAGAAAATAGTTAATGTTGTCCAAGTTGGAAAATTAGTTCATACAGCTGCTTGCTGGATGTGTACTGGTGCTAGAATCTAAGCAGTATAAATTCTCTTTAATCTTTGTGTGTACTCATTTTTCAGACTGCTGCAAGTAAAGAGAGAATCTCTGGTCATGATTTCCTTGTTGGACATATTTACAAGGGTGTGGAGACATTGGGAAAGGAACTTTTTATGTATTTTGATCAGAAAGCTTTGAGGTAAGTGAGAAAAAGGTTTCCTATGCATTCAGACTGAATGTATTTGAGGGGTCATTTTGTTCTTGCTAATGGCACTTACAGAGATTCGAAAGTGTTACAGAAAATCTTCTCATCAGCTTCTCTGCAGTACAAGAGTACTGGATGTAGTCACATGTTCAGATAATTTACTGCTTTACTCCAAGATTCCATGTAAAGGTATCTGAAAAGGACAGTTATTTATTGACATGCTTTGTTTCAAACAGGAAGTTGAATTTTATAGAGACAAAACAGTCACAGTACATGCAGCGCATTCAGATCCCTGCAATATTGTGTAGCACTAAATAATTCTAAAGTCTCACCTTTGTACTTTAAAACAAGAAATCATCAACTCGTTACTAGTAGTTCTCATTGAATAACAGATCCTAGGTTTAATTAGCATGCCTTTTCTAATTGTAATTAAAAAGAAGATTTCTATTTTGCCCTGTTTCAGGTAATGGAGCACTTTAGAATTACATTTTATAAATTTCTTAATGCTTTTGAATGTAAATGTGTAGTGATGATTCGATTTTTTTTTTCTAGTCGTGAACTGAGACGGCACTATGATAGCTAATAATTATGATTCCTGAAGTTCCTTTTAAACAGTGTACTGGAGCTTGGTAAATGAAACCATCAGCTATTAAATTGAATGAGAAATAATTTTCTGGAAGCATTTAGTGCATCACCATTTGTTAGCAAGATACAAGAGCTTGGTTTTAAAAGAAATTTGTCTAAATTTCTAGGTTTAAAAATAAATTTGGCTAGTTAAGCCTATGTAGTACTGCTTATGGCACTTGAGAATTGAAAATGGCTATTGAAGATAAGTGATTGAAACAACTATACACCTGAACTGACTTGTAAGAAGTGTTTTGGCAAGACACATGTTTTTAAGTCTCTAATAGTGTTCTTTTTTTTCAAATTTTAAAGAGGTAACTTTAAGAATATGCTTAATGACATGTTGTGTTAGCCCATCTGTAAATACTTAAAATGTCTGTCTTTCCTGAAATGTAAGAAAGCTGGGCTTAAAGGAAATACAGATCTGATATTGCATTTCTTTGGTCATTCATGTAGTTTAGTCTATTAAATTTTCTTGTAACTATAAAATAATCCACTTTTTCTGATATATGGT